>JAQQZX010000013.1:5012024-5027176 GCA_030068355.1 Notoglanidium maculatum
ATTATCCAGTCTCTTTTAAAGTCATAAAAATAAAGAAATAATTGAATTAGAAGGTGACCCCAAACTTTTGACCGGTAACGTATATATATATATATAAAGTCGTAAACAAAACTGTTTCATAATATTCTTAAGTCCTCTAATACTTTAAACAGCATGTTAACATTTTTACTACTATTTCATTTCACTGTACAAAGATCCCTGCATGTAAAACATTTTTCCGGTTCCGGTAATAGATGAATCATAAGCTCATCAAAGTATTTTTCCCTAAGCATGTGCCAGCAGTGGGGTGTCAGGGGTGTCAGGCTGGATATACAGCATGAGATCCATTAGTACATTTTTCCTCAGCTGATAAGGCTCTGTTGAGTCTGTGAGTCATTTACACAGTAATTTAAAAAAAGATAAATTATATTTAAATAGGCATCTCTCTGTGTAAATATTTCATAAACTGGAAGGAGAAAAGAAATTTAGGAAGCAAGCTAAAGATGTGCTCTGTGACTTACATTTCAAATGCAAACACATTAATTGATTAAATAATTTTTTATTCTCTTTGAATGCTGATCAGTTTTATTTATCTTGCTGGGCAAAAGCATAATGACACCAAGAGACAAAGAATATGTGCATGGAAACATGCCAAAGCAAGGTCATTTAATGAAAATATAGCTTTAGTAAGAGTGAATAAAACAAGACAGCGAGTAACTGAGCCAAACTGATTTGATCATTTGAATATAAAAATATAAACAACAACATACAACAACCAAAACAGCAAACTACCCATTAATGATTTCCAGCTCTTGTAAGAAAGCATCACGTCTTACCTTGTATATATGAGGTTCAGTTGAGTGTTTTTGATCTGTTCTGTACAGCTTTTTGTCTATTTAAAATGTTTGTAATTAGTTCTTAGTTTTCATGGTTTAGCTTTTCCTTTATGAGTAGTTCTCTAAGTCTATCTCTAGTTTTCTATCTCTCATCTCTACAGATGTTTACTTTTATATCATAGCTCATAATTACACTCCTCCCCTATTTGTGGGCGGGGCTAGTGCATGGTTGAGACCTCCATTAATGACAAAAAAGGATTAGATTCATAACATTTTTCTCTTTTCTTCTTCTTCTACTTCTTCTTCTTCTTCTTCATTAAAATAATAAGATAATGATGATAATGATTAACCTGCAGGCTTTGCATAATTTCAGATTACCGTAATATCACTGTAGTTTAACAAGGTCAATTAAATCAAAGTTACATATCTTTGGCTACATTCAAAACAGGTAGAAAGACTTCATCAGTTTTGTGCTGGAAATCACGACTTAATATTTTTCCTTTCCCACTTCCTTCAGTTGATATGCTGGGTTAGATTCTTGCTTAACACTTACATTCAATCATTAACCTCATAAAAACAACAAAGGTTTGATGAGTAAATCACACTCAAGGACCGAACCTCTATAAACTGTCACAAAAAGACATTGTACCCCTTCGTTTTCTCGTTTTCTGAATTTTCAAAAAGGGAATAGGAGTCAAGTAAATATGAGTCAAAAAATTATAATCTTAGATTCATTGATAAACCTTTTAAGACCTTATTATAACCAAGAATACTAAATAAGATGTTTGATTCATGTTTGCATCAAACCTTGAAAACAGTACTATTCTGAAATGAAAATAAATAATAATAGCATAAAATGTAGTTGGCATTGGTAATATATAAAGAACTCTGAAACCTTTGATGTTAGATAGCAGTGGAATTTCTCCATGTTTCAATATTCATATCATTAATTTTCTTTTTGATCCTATACTACTTAATATGCAGATTAATATCCTGATACTGATAACTAAACATTGATAAGTTGTCTTGTATATATATAACTATCTAATAAAAGAATCTACTAAGAATGCATCATTATAATTGTTATTATTATTAGTAGTAGTAGTAGTAGTAGAAACAACAATAATCAAAACAACAATAATAAAATGTATGCAGTATCTTCAATTACAATTTATTATAGTTTTTAAATATATAAAACCATTGTTTCACATAATAAGATAATCTCCCAAGTGATGTTAAAAGCTTGTTGACAAAGCTAGCAAAGCAAGGTGGAACATTTCAGCGACACTTTTTTTGTGAGTCAGTGTCAATGTGAGTCAATGAGAGATACTGTGCTAGCGACATACAGTTCATATTAGGTACTTGATTGCTTTTTTGCCTCATTTAGCTGAGTGAAATGAATAGTTACGTAAATTAGCATCAAATTGCAAATACTGCTATGAAACAGCCATGTTTAAAATGAGTAATATTGTCCTAAATAAGGAGCATTAGTGCCTGCGAAAGTCTGTATTTATGTCATTATAGTTCAGGGATCCTGATAGGACTTGACATGACCAACATGTAGGACTGTGCTAAAAGTGGTATATACATACACATGGCTAACAATACTGGAGTAGATGCAGTTTCCATTAAAACTGAATGGGGAAAAAGTTGCTAGTGGTTCAGATAGCTCAGTAAGTGATGTAAGCATCTTGTGTATATTACCGGGTGTCACCTACTTGCAATATTGTGATCAAATGGAGATCATAATAAGATAAAAAAAGAGAGTTAATTAGTGAGATCAACTGAAATTCCTTCTGCAGGTCAACACTGGGTGTGTTACAGGAATATTCCGTTGTTTTCCGAATCTAATCTACCATATCTGTAGAACAGGGAAATTCAAAAGCAAACATTTGCCCAAGACTCATTTATAATAAGGATGTACAAAGTTTATGATTATATTGCATTGTTGTCTAGGTTAAAAGTGTCACAAAGTACTAATGATATTTGAGATTTGAGATCAGCATGCATAAATCTGGCTTGGTAAAAGAAATCATGCTTGCAAAAGCCCAGAACCTGTAGACATAGGCTGCAAAGGCGAGTATCATTAACTGTGATACACGTGGTGATTATGTTACAATCAGCCTTTTATATTTGGTGTGGATCTGCTTGAGTTTACAAAACTGAAAACCAAAGTTTAAAACCAGAGATCAATATCAGGCAATAGGTAAGGGTCCAAATCAACTTAAACTATGACAACACAAATTAAATGCAGAAGGCCATTGGACAGGTTTCAGTGTAAGGTACAAATGTATAATCATCTGTGTAACAGTGGTAGTAGATGAAATCCTGAAAAAACTGAACTGGGCCCACAACGGAGCTCTGTGGTGTCGTACAATTGCTAGCTTCGGAGGAAAAGGAGAAGTTGCTGATATTAACCAAAGAGAGCAGCACCCACAAATAGGACATAATATAGTGACTGTGGCTTATATGACGATGATTGATGCTTTTGAACCATTTTTTGTCTCAGTTGTAATTCCCTTGTTATTAATACTCATCATAAATCTTTAGTATTTTAAAAATGCAACTGCTAAAATGACTGTGCATGTGAAAAACAGCACATACCGTCCCTGTGGCTTATCAGTTCAACTTTCTCCCTGCTTTATCTTATATACACAGAGCAAACTGCTCCTTTTTACTTTCAAATCTGTATATAGTCTTGCCCCCACTGACCTAATGGAACTTCCTCACATTTACCTGTCTACATCCACACAAAATTCCTCTGTATCTAGGTTTTTTGTCAGCAAGAAGAAGAAGCACAAGCTGTTGAATAAAGCAAGTGTGATGTTTGATCACTCAGAAATCACACAGTGCTGGAATATTAGGAGCCTTGTAAGTCATTTTTTTTTTAGACTCAATATGCTCAGTATTACAGCATTCTTTAATGGTTAATGATATTTCAGATGTAATTATGTAATATTATTAGCTTCTGTTTTACCAGATTGCACAATATGTATGCTTTTGTTATGGAGGGTGTGCTACAAAGCCAATAACACACACATACCTATAAAGTTTGCACTGGTACATTTATATGGTCTTTTGCATAAACTGGTTTATATTCTTAAAATCATTATAAAATGAGAGGTTGGAAAAGTTACCGAAGCTCTGTGGTAGATCATTATTGATCAGTGAGGTTATATGAATTTTTCTTTTTCTTCCTCCAAAAGAGTTCCTAATTTACAGTGGTGCTTGAAAGTTTGTGAACCCTTTAGAATTTTCTACATTTCTGCATAAAGATGACCTAAATCATCATCAGAGTTGCACACAAGTTAGATAAAGAGAACCTAATTAATCAAATGAGACAAAAATATTGTACTTGGTCATTTATTTATTGAGGGAAATGATCCAATATTACATATCTGTGAATGGCAAAGGTACGTATGTGAACCATATGTTTATGTATTACAGAGAATCAAAGACTGACGTGATAAATTCAAAACACTACCATGAAAAGTGTTCATGTACGTTTTGTTTGTAAGGCCATGTTACATATTCAAATACATACAAGTGTGTGCATATAAGTTTCCATTTTCTCATTTTGGTAAAGTGTAGGTTTTTTTTTTTGTCCTGAAATAGCATTTGCAGTACTTCATGTATATGCAACACAAATGTTACCTATTTTACGGCATATGTAGCAAAACTCAGTAATTTCACCTATGTAAAATCAATGCATAGATACGAAAAGGTAAAATAAAGAATTATTCATTACTGCAAGACAAGGTGTTCTTCTAAACTGATTTTATTCAATTCAATTTGTATAGCGCTTTTAACTACAGACATTGTCACAAAGCAACTTCACACAATTATATAAATTCTGAATATAAACTTATGAATCTAGAAATGTTTATATATATAAATGTCTAGATTCATAAGTTTCTCTACATTCTCTAATTTTTGGTCATTTTGCAATACCTTAAATTCTAATTTATTGTAAATATTTATTTCTTCTAATATTTATTTTAAATGCATGGAATATTTAACCTGGCTAATCTGATTCAGATTAGATCCATCCATCCATCCATCTAAAGGTCAGTGTTGAAATTGCTTCCTTCCTCCAAATTCATTATTCATTTTAAACATATTAAACAAGTGTATATATAATTAATAGTGGTCTAAATAGTAAATGTTTATAAAACTAACCACATTAATTTTGTATTATAATTAAATACAAAATTCCAGCTACTAGAGATCTCAATCCCATGAATACTGAGCAGAACTTTCAGTGGTTCTTCCAGAACTTCATTTCAATTTCTGGTCCTCGTGTATACATACTTTCTAAGGTTTTTTTTTTTCTTTTCTGAATTTATTGTGCACCTGATCTTTTGCTGCTTTGCTTTACTGTTTTGAATTATTCCAGAATCTTGAAACCCAGAATCTGACCCTTTTTCTTAATCAGCTTTATCATGCTTCTTGTCCATAAAGGCCCTGTCTGGACAACATGGTTAGCCTACATAAAGAGACAAAATAAATAGTGGGATCCCACATGGGCACCACTTGCAGCCAACCTTGGCCCACACTTGACTTTGCCATACATGGCTTATGCTTATCAAATGAAAATAAATGTTAGGTAAAGTGTAATGCTGAAATGTCAATATTATGACATTACCTTGTACAATTTGTTTTCTCTTTTATTTAAATAGGTCTTCATGGCACAGTGAAAATATGGCTGTTTAATATTACATGAAAAGGTACACCTTATATAATTGCCAATGTCTATTATTAGAATACTTGAACACTCCAGAACACTCCCATTGTCCTGTGGTGTATGAAAGTGACTGGATACTATCTAGAACTGAGATATAAATAACTGTCTTTTTTGAGGGAACTCAGATTTAATATTTCCTTGGATAAAGCCAAGCAAGACTATTGGTCTTCATTTAACACTGAAGTTTTTTGCTTTCCTTTAACACCCAAATGGTAAGTTTTGAATATGACCCTTTAAAACAATGTGTACAATCTTGTCCAGTCTAGCACAACCTTGTGTGTGTAGCCTTTTGTTAGTTCACAAGGTAACCTTGCCTGTGAAATGACCACATTACTGACAAATGTAATATATTTTATATTATACATAATGAATATGATAAAGCATTAGTTATAGCATTACAGCATTAGTTAATGTGTTAGTTAAGTGTTATGTCTCAAGTACTGTTCTTGCTCTTTTTTTTTTTTGATAAAGTGTAAAGTTTCTAGTAATGTTGCTATGCATGTAACATTTGGTCCCTCTTGGAAAAAGAGTAAACGTTTCTGTAATTTTCTGTAATACTATACAAACATATTTTAATCTACACAGTCAAAATAGAGCAAAGACAATTATTTTTGATGAAAACATTTTTAACTCTGTACTCTGGTGCTGATTACCAACAAATCACTAAAAAGGCACAGTTTGCAAAGCAACATTATATCCTGAAATACCTCTTTGCATCTCTAAGTATACTAATAAAATAGAATAGAATAGACTTGGGGTGTCCCAAAAGTCTACATACATACATGCATGTTTATATTATATATTTTTTCAGATAGCCTTTAAGAATGCCTTTGGAGACTTGTGTATGGAAACTTGTGTATGGAGACTTTTGGGACACGCTTCCATTCCATTCCATACTAAATATTGAAAAATCAACACCATTGGAAACAAATTTGTTTTTCAGTTTAGTTTTGTAGCCCACAACATTCTAAATGTATTAATTGGTTTGTTTTGGTAAATGCATTGGCTTTCGTCCTCTCCACAGAATAATGTCTCTGCAGCAAAAGCAAGAAAAACAGCAAGAACAAATGTTACCCCTCCATCAGAGGATGGCATTATTTCAGACCAGTCCCTCAGTTAGACAGACAAGTAGTAAAGGAAGTGGTGCATCTAAAAGGACAAACGGTGGAGCAGAAATCTCCCCATCTCTTCATGTTCAAACAGAAATCAAAGACTCTAAAACCTGCTCTCCTTCTACCCTTAGTAATGCTCACCTCAATGAAACTCCAATTTCTACTACATGCCCCCCACACTCTGGTACCTGGCACAGTCAAGAGTTCATCTCATTTCTACTTCCTTCCTACTGTGACTCTCTTTTCACCTCATTAAATAGTTTAAAAGAAGAGGGACTACTGTTGGACTGCAATTTACAACTTCTTGGCAATTCTTACAAGGCTCACCAACTGGTGATTGCTGCTGTCAGTCAAAAGGCAGAGGAGTGGCTATGCTCCCAGAATATGGAGGTGAATTTGAATAATGTGAAAGGATCTGGGTGTCATATAACTTATGCAGGACTGAAAGCCATCTTGAACTTTGCATACTGTGGAGAAGTGAATATGAATTGTATGGAAACCAGAGATTTGGAAGAGATTCTGATGGCTTGCAGGTGTTTAGGAGTGAATCGACTTGCAGATGCGTGCAAGGCTGAGGCTCCATCCACTGGGAAGGCAGAGAGAGAACAGAGCCTGCAAGTGATCAGGACACTGTGGGAGAGAGGTGTTGGCTGTGATGTTATCATGGAGGTGGAAAGTGGAGAGCGTTTCCCTGGTAATCAAGACTTTAGATGAAGGGACAATATTACACAGGCTCTTAAAGCTGGCATAAAAGTGTTGTACATGCATACAGAAACACATACATTCAAAGACAAAGGCAGTTGATATGGCTTTCTAATTTCAGTTTTTCTTTAAACCATGTCTCTTCCACAAAGTACACACACAAAAAAATTGAATTCACTGCTGATGATGTATTGCGGATGTGTCAGCAAGGTGGGGACTACACCATGTTTAAAACTGAATTGAATTTAAAAAGGTTGAGTGGCTGAGAGAGCTTGAGAAACAATTGGTTTTGCTTCAGTACCTCTGCACCCTGTGCTCTCCCTGCTCCCAACACATTTGACTCAACTCATCAGGCGATTAACTAGCTTTTATTTTAGTGCATGGCAACTTTAGTAGCAGGATTTGAAAACTTTCCATACTCGATAGACTAAATGTTCGCATTCTGATTGGTTGATGATGTAAAGGACGATGAAACCTGCTGTTTTTTGTCCCTCTCTTTCTTTCCATCTCTCCCTCAGCCCATCGCATTATACTTGCTGCTGGGGGAGACTATTTTAGAGCCCTCTTTTGCAGTGGGTTACGTGAGTCCAAGGAGGAGGTGGTGTGTTTGCGAGGCATGGCATCATGGGTGCTGGAATCCCTGCTGGAGTTTATGTACACTGGACAGTTAAAGCTGGGCTGGCAGAATATTTGGGACCTCACGGAAGCATCTGTGCAATTCCAGCTACAAGGGGCAGAAAAACTATGCTCAGAATTTCTACATGATCATATGAACGATGCTTCATGTTTGGACACTCTGTTTCTAGCTGAGACATATGGACTGGAGCATCTTAGTAAGACGGCAGAGGAGTATGCTTTAGCCCACTTTCAGCAGGTTTCAGTGAGAGAGAATTTTAAAGGTCTCAACTGTACCCTACTGGAGCATCTGTTAGAGAAGGATGAGCTGAGTGTAGACTCTGAGGTAAGTCAACTGTCTGACTGGCTAAAATGTTAAAATGGTACAATAGAATAGTTACAATATAACCTGTTACAATATAAGCTGTAATAGAAAAAAGATTACAAACTAGTTATTGCTGTGATTACAAATAAGGGTCACTACTAAGGAACTGCTATCTATTTTCACTCTTTCAGCATCAGCAATAGCAATGACTAATACAGAGCAGCAAAAAAAAATGGTTCAACAAACCACTAAAGAGTAGCATTTTACCAGGGCAACACAGTGGTGCAGCAGGTATAGCTGGTGCCTCAGTTCCATGGTTCAATCCTAAGCTTTGATTTCTCAATCTTTGAGTTTCACATGTTCTCCCTGTGTCTCTGTGATTCCTATTACAACACCTCCTAAACACATGCCCCATTTGTGTATGATAATAACAATATGATAATGACAATAAAAGGGTTACTAAAGATGAATGAATGAATGAATGAATGAAGGCATTAACAAAGACAATCTCTCTCTCTCTCTCTCTTTCTCTCTTCCTCTCTCAAGGTGGTGGTATTCAGGGTTTTAATGAGTTGGGTTGAGGAGGATAAAGCTCACAAGCTTGCCAATTTACCAGGACTTCTTCAGAGAGTCCGCTTTCCACTAATGAGTACACCTGAGCTGGAGGAGGTACATTGATATATAGAGTAAAACTTGTTTATTCACGATGTCAATGTTGAATTGGCTAAAAAAGTGTAGTATCAGCATTAGTCATAGGTACTCTGACCAGAAATTATATGCACACTTTGGACTTTTTATTCTTTTACAATGAAGTATCAAACTGAGTTTTTTTTTTTTTTACACTCAAAATCATAAAGTAAAAATTATCTAAAAAGTTATATCAATTAATTGTAAAGCAAAAGCTAACTGACTGAAAACATATTCACACTACAGAGTATGGTAGATCCACCACTGTTTGCAATCAGAACTTTCTGATTGTGTCCTTTCTTTGTGGCAAAATGATTCAAACTCCATCATGTTCAATGTTGATTATTTTCATACAGATATGTTTAATGTTTACTTCAAATCAGTTTAATTGCTTTATGTTTATAATGCTTTAACAATGGATATTGTCACAAAGGAGCTTTACATAAATCTGGATATGGCATTAGATTTAGATCCCTAATGAGCAAGCCAGACGTGACAGTTGCAAAAAAAAATTCCCTGAGATTGCCTGACCTATACTGATTGTCCTGGAGAGAGCTTGCTGAGCCCTCTTGTACGATGGTGTCTGTTGTACTGTTATGCATAAATCATTATCCTCTCCCTTTCCTTCTGGGCAACAGCAGCACTGTTGGGAAGAGCAAGATTGAGCAAAGATGGCACACATCTATGCACAGCACGGTTGGGCAAAGTTGTCTTCCCATGAAGAGCTGAGCAGAACTGTACCTGTTTTGCAGCAGAGTGGTTCTGTATGCTGGGAGAGTAAGTTAGGAGTCACCTGCCTTCTTGAGGAAATCTTTCATGGTCTTTACTGAGTGTTCAGCTTTGCCATTACTTTGGGGAAATTTCGGGTTGCTTGTAACATTGCAGAAACCAAATGACTGGGCATACACTGCAAAGGCCATTCCAGAGAACCGCAGCCCCTTGTCTATCATCAATGTGTCAGGAATGACATGCCACGCAAAAACTGATTTCAGGTGAACTACTACATGTGTTAATCTTGAGGGAGTTAACTGAGCAATTTCCACATACCTTGATGTGTAGTCCACCAACAGCAGATAGGTCTTGCTCACCAGCATGAACAAGTCTTCCCCCAGCGTCTACCATGGTCACTCTGGGTAATGCGTTGGCTGGGTATGTTTTTTTGTGGCTTTGTCTTTCTTTGCTGCATGTTCAACATTAGAGGACCAAATCATACAGCTGCTGACTCAGGTCTGGCACCCACATTGTGTGTTGTGTACACTTCCTGCATTTCACCCGGCCATGGTGATCTTTGTGCAGTTTGGTGATCATGTCATTTTTCATTATTGAGTGGATGACAATTTGTCATCCTGCCAGCAAGACGCTGTCCTTGACTGTGAGGTAAGCCTGTTCAGCCCAGTACAGATTAAACACTTCTTCAGATAGCGGCATCATATGCACATACACACAGTCCCTCTTCAGCTCCTGTTAAGGCTCATCCAGGTAAGTAGCAGTCACTAGCAGGTTTCCTATGACCATGTCCACATATATATTTGTGTTGTTTTAGAGCTCATTTTCCTCAGGTGTTGCATTCCTTTTCACTATTGCATGCGACTGTCATGATCCTGGCCATTGGGAGTGGTGCTCATTTTGTTCTCTCAGTCTTCCTGATTACAGCACACCTGAGCCTCATCTAACCTGCAACATAAATACCACGGCTCTTCATCCACTCATACCTCATTGTTGCTTCCGCTAGTGTGGTAGATCGCACTCCTATGCCACCTTAGAACCACTCTTTTTTCCGGATGCCCCAAACAATTGGAAAGGGGATTCATCAGAGAAAATGACTTTACCCCAGTCTGCAGCAGTTCAATCTCTGTACCTTTCTCAGAATATCAGTCTGTCCCTGATGTTTTACTTGAAGAGAAGTGTCTTCTTTTCTGCCCTTCCTGATACCAGGCTGTCCTCCAAAAGTCTTCACCTCATTGTGTGTGCAGATGCATTCAAACCTGCCTGCTGCCATTCCTGAGCATGCTCTGCACCGGTGGTGCCCCGATCCCACAGCTGAATCAACTTTAGGAGACGGTCCTGGGCTTGCTGGACTTTCTTGGGTGCCCTGAAGCCTTTTTCACAACAATTGAGCCTCTCTCCTTGAAGTTCTTGATGATCCAATATACTTGATTTAGGTGCAATTTTACTAGCAGCAATATCCTTGCCTGTGAAGCCCTTTTTGAGCAAAGCAATGATGACTGCATGGGTTTCTTTGCAGGTAACCATGGTTAACAGAGGAAGAACAATGATTTAAAGCACCACCCTCAATGTAAAGCATCCAGTCTGCTATTCTAACTCAATCAGTATGACAGAGTGATCTCCAGCCTTGTCCTCATCAACACTCTGTAACACCTGTGTTAACAAGAGAATCACTGAGGGTTGAAATGCTGTGGAAATTTATTGTGGGGATTAAGTTCATTTTCTGATCATTTATCTGATCACTCTTCATAATATTATGGAGTATTTGCAAATTCTCATCATAAAAACTGAGGCAGCAGACTTTGTGAAAATTAATATTTGTCATTCTCAAAACCTTTGGCCATGGCTGTATGTGCATCAGTGCTGTGGGCATCGTGCTCCTTGTGTTCTCCCGGGTTTCCTCACTACAGCACACCTGAACCTCATTTACCCTATACCCCAGCTCTTCATGCACCCATTTCCAGATTGTTGTTTCGGCCAGTGTGGTAGATAGCATTTCTAGGTTTGGTCCCTGGTTTGTAGCTGATGGTGCATATATGCTGCACTTCCTCGAGATGGCTGCACATCTCTCCATCACTTGTTTTCAGTGTTTCCATGTTGATGCTGTATAGATGTGCAACCAGCTCCAGGTTACCAACAGCAGGTTTTCCCAGGAATGGCATCCTCCAGCACTCTGCATGGTATGTGGAGCTGCATCTCTGGAGATCGGCTCCATGCAAAATGTCGGCTCAATTGTTAATTTTGAACAACACTCATCTGTCATTTATGCTAATGTTGACCATTCATGGACACACCGGATGCTTTTGGATGCTGTGCATATGTGCTTGTAATGTTCTTTTCTACTGTATGCATGGCACTTCATATTTTTCATTTACATTTACAGCATTTGGCAGTCGCCCTTATCCAGAGCGACTTACATAAGTGATTATATCATTGGCAGGGCATTCACGTTTTGAATGTAATGGAGAGCTGCTGCATTTATAGCACTGGTCATCTTTCCCTTTGCTGTACCAGCTATTTCTGGTTTAGCCTGCTAGCTATTAGCATGGTGAGGCTTAATTTTAGTGTTCTTCCTACTGCCTTTAGACAATGTGTCAACAGGTTTAACTGAATCATGAATGAATTATTTTGTGTATGGTATTCCAATGTTTGTATAAGAATAACTTCTGAGCCTCAACTTTTTCTAGGATATTGGATATAAAGTGGAGGATTGATAAAGGCCTAAATTTAGACAGTTCACAAGGTTGCATTTTTAATCAAGAGTTTGACAACTGGTAGTTTATGGGATTTAAGTAGATAGCCAGTATTAGAGACGCATTGATTCTTTATAATAGAGGCTTGATTACTTTTTGTAGTATCTGTTTGAGGAAATGTGTAGCAATCTTGTACACATGGTAATGATTTTGAAGAGGAAATTAGTGAAATTACTTCTGTCTGCATAAAATAATAATCTAGTATTATTTTTGTGACCTTCTATTAAGCTACAGAGATGTACTGATCTATCAGCATTAAGAGCCAGTTTAGTTTGACTTCATTCACATTCAAATCTACCAGGGGTACAAGAGATTTGATCATTAAAGCAGGGTTCTATTTATTTTTTTTTAATTATTCTTCTTTTAAGTTGGGCTACGTTATCTACAGTGTAGTTAAATGTTCACTCTAAGTATTCAGTCACCTGATTGAGTTCTGTGGGGTCAAACAGTGACCCAATCAAGGTTGACAACTCTGGTAGATTTTCACTAAAATTGTGTACAGTATCTGATGTATTTATCTGATGATTGTATGCTGAATGTGATAGCAAGTGCATATATTATGACTGAGACACATTTTACATTAAATGAGGTAGTAATCTGAAATCTTCAGACTGGTGTAGTGTCAGTTATGTTTTATAAATTCAGGAGGATCTTCTTCCCCAGGCCACCAGAACCCTGAATTTATGGTCACCATTTCCCTCCAGCTCACATCTGGTATGCACAGGACACTATATATATATATATTTATGTATGGGTGGGTGGGCGGACAGGTGCAAAATACATATAATAACTAAAGTAAGAATAAAAATTTTAAGAGTTAGGTAAAGTAGAACACATATAGAAAAATAAAATGAAGTATGAAAATAAAATTTTTTAATTTAATACAGTTGCAATATTGTGTCCAGTGCACATAATGCATAAATGTACATACATAGATGTCCAGGGCAGATAATGCATAGATGTAATTCATTACTGAATTATCCTACCCTTCGTGGTGTGATAGAATAGGAAAATTGTTTAAGACTGACTACAATTGGCACTAATCATCTATTTTTCCTTCCTTCTATTTTTTGCAGGTTATGGGCTGCAGGCTGCTACGTAGGAATGCAGAAGGAAAGGAAGCCTTAGAGATAGTGAGGAAGCTACTAGAAGGAAACCAGAGAACAGTAGGATGTAAACCACGTACTCCAAATCAGGTAGGATGTGCATGGTGCCACACACCATCAGTTATTTGATTTATTTTTGATTTATTTTTTCATTGCATGTGTAAAAAGCATAAGGTAACATGTATAAGTAGCTACACATACATGTTAAGTTATGATTTGTTTAGTGCAAAACATACACTTATGCCTACATAACTGACAGCACAAAGAACTGTAAGCAAATGAAAGACAAATACATGATGCGATTATAAATAATTAAGGATGAGGATAGCTAACAAGTTATATAAAAAAAGATTTTACCAGGAGAAATTGTGGAGAGATTAATTAGTTCTTGATGTACTGTAAGAAACATGACTAGGTGTCATGAAATTATTTATTGTTAGATTTTTCTTTTAGATTTGCTGTGAAATCTTTCCAAGGTAGAGTGGTCTACAGGAGGATAAGCTAGGGTTTTAACAATGGTAAGTGATATTAGTACAAAAAGTCTGAGAAGACTAGGTTTTGATAATGAAGATATTTGTGATAACTTGTTCTGGAGTTTAAGGCAGTTTAAGTTTGAGTAAAGGTGTAGAGTAGGATTATAAAAGTTTTTATTTATTTATTTATTTATTTATTTATTTGAGCTGATTGCACTGAAAGCAACAGTAATTGGGTATGCTGTTTTTTTCTTTGATAATGTTTAAGGTCATGAGCAAGCCACCAGTAAATACTTGTCCCATGCTGGTTCTGGTTCTGACACATGTTCAGGTTCTGGCTCCATGCTGAGAGTTGGATTATGATAAGAAACATTGGATTGTTCCATAATGGTGCATGATTGGAAGGGGAAAACTACAGTCAAGGATTTCATTTGACTTCCACAAAGCTGTTAGGGTGGTATTAATTGTGTTGTATGTATAGCTATAATGTGTCTTAATAGTTTTGTCCTGTTTGCAAATATAAGTATATGTGACTGGCATTTAATTTCATTTTATGGAGATGTGACTTTGAATGGATACCTTAGAATTTTTTTTTACACTGTCTAATAGAAGCAACCAATGGTTCAATGAAGAGTGCAAACAACATTGCGCATAATGTGGATCATTGTCAGGTACCTCTTTGTAGTTATAAGGGACACTCTACCTTATCAAACACTTTTTCAGAATCTAGGAATGCTACAATCAATAGTGATTTATTTGGAGCCGTTTAACTATTACAAATGTATTAGGTTAAATAGTCTGTGAGTGTTTTCTGAGGTTACTGATGGGTATTTAAAAGAAAAGTGTACAATCTGTATTGCTTAAAAAAACGACCTGGGGGTAACGGTATATTCATTTCTAGCAGTGAAAAGAATGGTTATCTGTATAAACTGTTCTCTAATTACAGTTGTTATTGTGTCTTGTGGTGTTGTCATTATTGTTTATTGAGGGTTGCATATTATTTTACAAATTAAGTGAACATACACTACCGGTCAAAAGTTTGGGGTCACCTACTCTTTTTCATAGGTTTTTCTTTATTTTTTTTTGCTTTCTAC
>JAQQZX010000013.1:5036182-5049450 GCA_030068355.1 Notoglanidium maculatum
GTTATTTCTGTGACCATTGTGAGTTTTTCTTTCATTGCCTGAAGGGTACCAACAATTTTGTCCACGTGTGTAGCTATTAGTTACAGAAAATCAGCTTATCTGAACACCCCTAGAAAAAGTAAAAAGACAAAAAAAAAAGGGGGGGGGGGCTCTTATTTTTGCCCATTACAACACGACGTAACAATGTGTGTTACATGGTTTGTAACATGGTGCAACACGATGCACCAACCAGCTGAAACTGGATTTCTTTTTTCATTTAATTTAAATTTAAGTAAATGTGATGTACAAACACCTACGGTAAGCACAAAAGAAAAACTTACATCATCTTTGGCTTGGAAGAGATACTCATTCCCGTTCGAAATCCTGAAAGTGAAACAAAGAAGAAAAAGCCATAAGTGCAAATTCTCGATTAGGAACATCAAATATTAGGCAAAGTGTGAAAGCCTGAGTGTCCGAGTGCCTCACTTGAGTTTGAAAACGTGTTTCTTCTTCTTGTAGTCAAGGGCAACCTCGCATGTGGATTCCTTCAGACTAATGGGAACCTCGCCGTGGTACGGGATTCCCTGACTAGCACTTTTGCTGTCTTTGTAAAAGCCCAGCTCTTGGTTATTAATCACACAGTAGACATTGTGCCAAGATCTGCAACAAACATTAAAAAAGAGAAATGCAGAAAAAGGACTACGATTGAAATCATACAAATGTCACCTTGGAGTGCAGTTTTTGAAACTAAACTCCAGAACGATTGAGACCCTTCCAAAAAAAAAAAAAAAAAAAACCGTTTTTCATTCTCCAGTAACCAATCTATCCTGATCAGGTTTAGCTCTGATGAATCCTTGCAACACTGGTTGCAAGGTGGAGACAACGGGACACCAGTCCATTGCAACAGTAACTCGAACCCAGGATGGAACTACGGACCCTGAAGGTGTAAGGCGCCAATGCTACCTGGTGCACCACCATGCCATGGGCACAATGAAATAAATTAATTTTAAATAAATACAAACAGTCTTCCTTCATGATATCTAGTTCAGCTGTAAATGAGGGAGGGAAGGAGGGAACCAGTCCCCATGCACACTGTAAGATACAGAGCCTCAGTGCTATTATTCTCTCTAGGGGAGACCTCAGCATACATCAACATACACTACATAAGAAAAAATACACATGTAGAGCTTGTATAGATTGACACATACACTCATGTCTACTATATATGGAACAATATTTCTACTTTATCTGGTCATTCAGGCAGTGAACTAATTGGCCAATAATGTGAGAGCAGTCTAATATAAAAAGTTAATGTTCGCATCTGAATAAAGAAAACGTGATCTCTGTGACTTCAGGTGGGCCGGTCTGAGTAATTTTACTCAGTAACTGTCTATTTTGGGTGAGTTTGTGCCTTAGATTTCTGTTCATGGCTGACAGTATTATATTTTTATTTATATTAATATTTTTGTTGTTTTGTATTATTCTGTGTAAACTCGAGAGACTGTTCTATGTGAAAATCCCAACAGATCAGCAGAATCTGAAATACACAAACCAGTTCAAATTTTACGAACAACCATGCCATGATCAGTCACAGAGGTGACATTTTTCCCCATTCTGATGTCTGATGTGAACAATAACTGAAGCTCTTGACCTGTATCTGCATGATATACATTGTGCTGCAATTGAATACATGATTGAATGATTAGACAACTGCATGAATGTGCAGCTCTTCAGGTGTTCCTAATGAAGTGGATGGTAAGTGCACACGCTGAAGTTTTTTTCCCCTCCAAACACATGGCATTTGTTCATGCATAATAGTTCATTTTTAAATCACGGGCATGAATATTTACGGAGTTGTTGTACGCTCAGGCTTGGGGAGTAACGGAATACAGTGTTACATAATTAGGATTATTATAATCACCGGGAGGAAATTCCACCATTATTCTGTTTTTAAATCAGAAAAGTAGATCATCATCACAGTACAGAGCAAATTCTGCCTTCCAGCTGAGAAACTGCTGTCATCATGAACATATTTTTGTATTGAGGTAATAATACTCAGTTACATTACTTTAATTTTGTGGTAATTAGATTATGTTACTGACTACATTTTTTAGCAGGGAATTAGTAATTGTATTGGAATACATTTTTAAAGTAACCCTCCCAACCCTGTGCATACCATTACATCGCAATATGTAATAATGCTTTGCTTGATGTAGCTTTTAGCATCGGTATTGTGGTATACCTATTGGATGCTTTCTTGTTGTGGCCCTCCCACTCGTGTTTGCGGTTCAGGAAGCCCTCAATCTGCGCTGCAGCTGTGTCCTGGGACTTGGTAGGTAGTGTAGCAGCTTGACCCGCTTTCCCCTTGCGGCTTCCTGTTGGGGAGGTGCCTGGACTGGACTCTGCCACCCCATTAACGACATCACTTCCTCCTGTGTCCTCCTAGTATATAGAGAGATAAAGTTAGAAACAGTGCTTTCAGTTCAAAAAAAAAAAAAATTAAAAAAAAAAAATCACATCATGCTTACAGTCTATTGAGCAAAGCAGTATGCATCAGAGATTGAGGCTGTGTAGAAACATCAGAGTAGTTCTTGTCAAATTCTGAATCTACACTCAGTTGCCAGTCCACCTCCTTAACAAAACCTTGTTCTATGGTGTTCCTTTCCATTAATGGATAGAATAAAGGGGACTGACAAATTGTCAGTAATTGTAGACCTACAAAGTGCACTTGGATATAGACGTACCAGACAAAAAAGCCAATAAATGTAAAGGTATAATCTATATTACCTGATAAACTTGCAACTGAGCGTGTGCTAATGCTGCTACATCAGCCTCCAACTGTTAGATTTGAATTGACCAATATATAGCACGCAAATACAATTAAAGTTGGCTTTAATTTCTTTTCTTGCAATCTACTATTTTCTGTCGTTAAATAACACAGACAGACTTTACTACTTTACTCTATGCTTATCAAACCAGGTGAGCTCCCACTGAACCTGGTGAAGAACAGATGCCCTTGATCAGATTTGATAAAAGCCAGAAACACAAGAGATCAGGAGAGAGCAACATGCAAAATTAGATTAGGACATTAAAAATAGCACACCACATGGCCACTCAACTAGCAATCATAGTTGGCAGAAAAAAACAGCCAGCAGAAACAGACACACACACACAAAAAAAAAACCCAAACAATTTCTGAAATTGCTTGAATACATCAGTAATTGTTCATATCATTGGCAGAGGAAGTGAATTTTGGCAAAGTTAAAGAGATTATGGCATCACACCCACTCAAAGCTTTCAGTTTATTACCCCATTCTGAGCTCCTCTGGACAGGACCAATCCTCAACTGCTTATATACGGAGCTTTTCGGAGGCTGGATCAATCCTAGGCACCGATTCCGCACACTTCCTACATTTTTACTAAATATTCTCATTTCATGAGAAGTCTTTCATGAATGAACTCCGAAGGCTGCTTGCTGTACAAGTTACAAGTGGTATTAAAGTAAAACAGTCACCTTTACCACAAAAGACGTCAAAATATACCTTATTGTTAAATTCACATAAGTCAATTGTTGATTGAAGTAATATAGACTTCAGCTGTTGATTTTCAAATTTCTAGTTAAAATTGTTGTATGGATTGGAGATTTGTTTAAAAAAAAAAAATGCCTACTACAATGTTGAGTAAGAAAATTTGTGTTCCCCTGTTTACTAAAATGAGATTAATTTAGACGTGTGGTGTCTGAATGGATACAAAAATAAGAACTATATAAAATAAGAAAAGATAATAACCAAAAATGAATATGAAAGATGTATTAATAGGAAAATGAATGACAACCCATAAGAAATCCCAAGAATGACACTGGATTACAGAGTTAACCACCAACATTAAAAACAGAATAAATGTAAAATAATCAACATGGTAACAATGACATGCATGTAACATAAAAACTACATGAGCAACAAAAATATTGGTGAAGCAAACATGAATGCGTTACTGTGCGTCTCACAGTGGGGTTTATTTGATGGGGAAGGTTAGTAAATAGGGCAAGAAAAGGTGGTTTTAGGTAAAATATTAGTTTGACAAAGACAATGGTTTTAACAGTTAGTTTAAAAACAAAAGTTCTAAATTGGCCCAGATATTTGGTCAAAACTTTATAGTAACAGACATTTTATACCTTAAGCTGACGCCCTGGCTTCTCTTCTAAATCTGTTATCTGTAAAAGCTTAGAAAATCAGCGGAAAAAGCAGAATTTTGAGAAACAATGTTCAATATATTTGTTGACTAAAAAAACTTTTTAAAGTCATGTTTGTTTTAAAGGAAATACAAAACAATTGGTCATCCCAACGCCTGAATGCTCATGAACTCTTTACGTCGGTTTGTTACAGGTGATGGCGGCAAAATGAAAAAAGCTAAATTAAATGACAAATGTAAGACAACAATCGATTTAATTACTGCTAAAAGTAATTGGTGACTCCAGCTAGAAAATACATTTATAATAGTTCTTGAAGTGCTACTTCTTTACAATTCTGGCTATCTTAAGAACTAGTGCAGTACTTTGTGCTTGATTCCTTGCCGAGTACCAACAGGAAATTTGCCGCCTTGTGACTGTAACCTCACACGGGTATATAAAAGGACCCCGCTACCTCACTTTTTCCTGATCCTGTCAGGAAGTTGAGATTGTGGATTCAAAGATGCCAAGTATAGCGATCTAGTACTTTTTGTTACTGTTATTCTTAAATCTGTACAGTCAGAGCATTGCAATTTGAGTGTTTGTCTCTATTCTAGGTACGTATGGCTGTATCCTGTACTAGACACGTCTCTTCTGACAGTGTGGAGTGGGGCAGAAGGGAGTGAAATGAGCTCTCTAGGAACTAAAAGGTCCTTTGTTGCACTTTTGCAGCAAGAACAGAAACATGCGGACGGCTCAGCTGCTCATCCCCCTGGAACGGGAAGAGTGAGGGCTTTCCTAAGTTGCACTGAAGAGGAGTTTGACTAGATACGGAACCAATGCAAAAGCTTTGAAGAGAGGAAATGAATCAGCACAATGAAATACAGAATCTGGAGGCGATTATTATAGTTGCCTTGCATACAGAGATGGACCATAACGTGCCCTCAGTAGCTGCTGCTCTTTCTCTAAACTTGAATATAGAGCTCATCTTGGTGGATGTGCCGACAGCGCATCATTGGAGCACAAACTAAGAGGCTGAACTGAAACAAAGTGTGTACAATCCATGTTAGAGGCCCTGCATCACCAAGGTCTGCGAGTATTCGCTCATCTGCACAGTGGGCAGACCAAAACCAAGTGACTAACCAGAGAAAATTCATGTTCTTACACGTGGAAGAGCTATGACTAAAAGGTAATCTTGAGGCAAAGATCACTTGACTCCTCTGCAGATGGTTTGGTATCGTGATGCTCAAGCTGTGAAGTAGCAAGAAGTAGAGGCACCTCAATTATCGATGCCTGGATAATGAAATGGTGAATGGCCACAGTGCCAATATGACTTTGTACTTCAGGTAGACTCCAGTAGTGAAAGCTGGGAATGTTGCACCACAGATTGGTTGGTGGTGTCTGAATCTTCAATGCCGTTCAGCCATATTATAAAGGCATGTCTCAAGTGTTAGTGGCTAGAACAAGTGCAAACTCCCTCTGACAGGTCATGAAGGGTATGCTTTCTCCCTACAAAAAGGAGACATTTGAATGGCAGACGACTCCCATGAATTGAACTAATCAAAATGACCTTGCTGTTGGTACTCCGCAAGGACGTGTGTGCACAGGAATCTCCTGCTAGCTCAAAAAAGTCCTCTTGGTTGTAACGGTGGAAAATCAAAGAAGTTGCCATTTTCTGCCTGTGTGTTGTGTTTGTACCTACAGTGTTGTACGTTTATGGTACAAAAATTGTACTTTACATGCAAGTTAGATAGTTCTATTATTAAAAGAAGCTAAATTAATGACAGACAGTAAAATGAAGGGAACGCACGATTCATCCTGTGGTGGCAATTGAGTCGATGAACAAGACTTCGTATGGAATTAAGTTTAGAATTACAACGATGAATTGTTCAACTGAAATAAAGGTTGATGAGAAATGAAAAAAACCCCTGTCATTATGTTGTGCTGATTTGTGCCATAGGGTATATCAAAAACCTTACTTCTAGAAATGAAGATTTAAATAGAAGCCAACCAGTATATGAAAATAAAACGGATAATAAACTGAGGCGACCTATCTTTCACAGCCTAAAACAATCTCACAGAAATCACCAGCGTGACATAACTACATATTGATACTAAACTAGGTGATATATATCATGAAAATTACCATTCAATTTTAGTTCTGGACTTTTCTTAAAATCTTCATGAAAAAATGTTCATAAAAATTTCAGATGTTGAAATATCTCCTAGCATTATCAATCAAGAGAAACATTATTAGTGTTATGTCTATGTTACTGTCAGTTCAGCCTTATACCTAATTGGCAAGTGCCAACTTAACTCAATAACTTAGTGCTTAAGGTTACAAAACAGCCCTTGCGGCCCTCAAGAATGTAAAAGCAGTAAAACATTACTGATGATAAATTATCTTCTACATTACATCATATATCAGAGACCAAGATATAGACAGCCCACAAACCATTTATAAGATGCACAACATGAGTTTCGACTGTGTGATAAATGTGTGGACATTACTGTGCCAGGACATTATTATAGCTGTAGTCGTCACTTGGGATAGATGATGATTTTCTTGCTGTAAGAAAAGCTGAAGGAGAAATCTGACCATTCATACGGTAGGCAGGACGAGACATGCAAAGTGGAGAGCAATTTGTCTCCTGCTCCAAGTCCTTAAGAGTGATGCTACTGTATATTCAGTCACGGTGAGCATTCTGAGTATGAGGAGTGGAGTGTCCATAATAAACAAGCATCAGGTGGACACACTGCCTCACTTCCCATATCTACTACACACACTCTGGCTCCAATTATCATTTCCTAGGCCACCCTTTTTGGCTTTAAAGCTGCACAGGGTCATCATGTTGTTTATCTTATATGCAGTTTATGTGACAGACAAACTGAATACAGCAAAGACATTGGAATCGTAAACACGGCTAGAAAGAGATTATACAGGGACCCAACTGCAACTAAGCTACATCTAAAGCAGACTATGTACTATGCTCAAAAAGCAGACAAAGCGGCAGACTCCGATATGAAGAATGGTGCAGGTGAGAAATTGGGAATGAGTGGGATAATGAGCAAGGTGGACTGGACTGGATTTTTTCAGCTCTCCTACTGAAGGTGAGTTCATAGTCCTGTGGTGCCTCGACGACTATGAAAACTCGAGTAGCTTTGGTAGGCTTGAGAACGGTAACTAACCCGGGGAGAGTCCTGCTCTGGTGGTGGCCCATTCTGAGATACCTGCTCACTCTCTCTGGAAACACACATACATACACATTTTATTAATACAGACATTCTGCATATACGCTTACACCTAATATGAATTAATCATTAATTATGAATTTTGCAATCACACATTAAATAAAAAGAAATTCAAAATGACGATCAGTGATGGGAAAGATATTTTATACATGTGTGTTAGAATGTATTAGCAATCTTGTATCAAAATGTTTTGTGATACAGTACTTTCATATACTATATGGGCATTACTAATAAGGGCAAAACACCTGTATCAAAAAGGTTTGACACTGCACTTGGACATCTCCTGTACCTTTGTGAAGTTTGTTGGGAAAACAAACCATATCAGGTTAAATCAATCATTAAAATCACCTCTGCTGTGGCGACGTTGTCTCAGTAGGTGGCGCTTCTACAGGTTGGGCCTGTCTCTTCTTTTCCTCTTCCTCTTGCTGTCTTCTCACTTCCAGTAATTCCATCTAAAACCACACACACTTTTACTTCATATTTGGAAAACCACCATTTTAATTGCTACCATCCATTTCTTGATCACAATGATTGAATGTTTCCGCTCTCTCTCACTGTGGTAAGTCTCTCCAGAGCAGCAAAACGCTCCTCCCAAGTGGCGGCCGACTTCTCGAAAGCCTCGTGCCTCTTGATGAGCTTCTCCACCTCGTCCACACTCTGCCCCACCTCTCGACTGGACAGGTATGGTTCCTGGCCCAGCAGCCACGCCTCAGCCACACCTGCGTCCCGTGAGAACTGGTGCACCTCCAGAACTGATGCAAAATCACATACAGTCAAACAGGCAGATTACAACAGCACGGCTGTATTCAATTAAACTACATTTAACTAGGGTTACCCAGTCGCAGCCATTCCCATCGGTCTTCCCACTTGTCAATCATCTCTTTCCTCTTGTCTGTCAGCTGGAGTAACTTTTCTTTGATCTGAGCAGGAGACAGAAGAGAAATGGCTACCTAAAAAAATTGTCATGAACACCAATGTGTGTCTAACAAACATCCATATTCTGTAAAACCGGCCACATCATTTCCGATTCAGGTCCTCTCTATGAGCTACGTTTTACTCAAGATGCCTTCAAGAGATACCGAAAGAGAACTGATGTCGCATATGCAGACCGACATCTAAAACCCCTGCCTCCAAAATGGTAAGGTGACCATATTTTGGTTTTCAAAAAAAGAGGATGGTGGCACCATCTGGAAACCTACGGTGGAGTTGAACTTCCCCAACATCGCGCATTATGGTACACAGCAAAAAAAAAAAAAAAAATCACTGTTAGGATTATCCTGCTTCTGGTACTTTATTAGCCTTGACAAAGACATTTTCTTCTTCTCATTAGCATTCAGATATTAAAATCTAATAAAACACAATCAATAAAAAGCACTAGCTAAGTTAGCGGGTTAGCCATTGCCTTCAGCTCATGCTGATGTTACTGCCTTCTCTGACAAGCAAATGTAATGAGACCTGTTTTCTGGTTCGGTCGTATGACCTTCAACATAAAGCCTATTCATACGATCGACAGACGGATTATAAAGAGTACAGTCACGGAAACAAAGTTCTTCTCACCTCATCGGAAGCATAGTGTTTTCGTGAAAGGAGAGTTTTTCCCAACTCGACGCAGGTGGTGAAGCTGTCATTGCGAGCATCAATCTCAGCCTTGATGCCTTGGTGATTGTTCATTAAAAGCTCCACGGATGAAACATCCCTAAATAAACAAATTCGTTTCTTAAGATCACAAGGTATTGTTGTAACTAATATTAAATGTCAAGATTTTGGCGAGTCCTTTTTTGAACAGGAATTGCATTAAACATGATGTTGTTTTACACTAGGCCCGGTCCTTTCCATATTCCAGTATCTTAAACCCAAACCTCTGAAAGGATGTGGATAGGATAGGACGTGACCCAAACAGACAATGTTATTACAACCTAATCGCTTTGCTTTGTCTCTTGTTCTTATGTGGTCTCTTGTTTTTCCTTTTAGTTTTCAGTGTCTTTTCAATCTGACCAATTTCCTCTTGCAGTCCATCCCGATGGTCTTTATTCTGTTACTTGCATACCATCAACTGGCATCAAAACCCAACCTATGATTATAAAACACTTATTTCTTTATGTAGTTTTCATAATGCCAATGTCTCTTCCTTCTTTTTCAATGAACTACTCATTAATACTCTACATTGTACACCAATCTTATTGAAGTTCAGTCCTAGTACCAAAAAGGCTGTCAGTTTGTAATTCCCATAAATGTCCAGAACAAAGCCTTCAACTCCTAACTGTTGTAAGGGTGCTGTATGTTGAAAACAAATGTAACCGTAAATCAAATCATGCAATATACCTTGGTTTCTCTTGTGCGTCAATGAGTCGGATGACATCCTCCATCCAAAGCATAAGGTCACGCACCATGCTAAAGAAGCGGAACTTGTCATTGGTGTCAATGAGACGCACACGACGACTCTCGCAGGCTTCCAGCAGAGAACGCCAGGCCTCCAGCACCTCCGCCTCACGCCTCTGGATATCCTCAGCCTTATCGCCTGCATAGGCTGACTGCAAACGTGCCGCATCCTCCTGCAGCTGCTTAACCTGTGCCGCAGATAACAAAGCACTTGATCCTTTATGTTTTACTTGGCTGCAAAATATATTCAAGCTGCTGGATGCCATCTGTGCTAGAAAAAATCTGTTTGTGGAAAAATCTCATGGCTGAGTATACACATTCAGGGACCCCCACCTGTGTTCCCAAAGCTTGAATGTCATGTTCGAAGGTGGTGTGCATTCTCTGCAGCGCCTCTACGGTGTTCTGGTCTCTGCCCAACTCTTCTGGGAGTTTCTTGTGTTTGTCTAGGATGCGCCCAAACACCTCCTTGGCGTCGTGGTAGAATTTGTGCAGCTCGTAGGAAGCAGCCAGGATCTGCGTGCGAGTGTCAATTAGCTCCAGCAGATCGGCCCAAGCCTCGTTGAGCCCATCCTTCCACTCTGCGATGGTGGCGGCGTCCGCGTGACCCGAGTTAATCAGGTCGTCTGCCATTTTGTTGACTGCGTCAGCTCGCTCCTGGCCGATGGTTCCCGTGTCACGGGCAAACTCTCTGAAACGCTCCTGTAGCATCTGTATAAAAAGGTAAATAAATCACCAGAGTGGGGATCATGAAGTGAAGTTTTCAGTGATTGAAATGACAAAATACCAGACAAACATGAAGGAAGTCCATAGAATCTAGGAGGAGGGATGTCATGTACATGAGAGTTCACGGGGGTGGGATCGAGGAAAAAGAAATCATTCAAATGTTTTGGTCATTCAGCTTTTATCTACTAGAGCGCCAATTCTATTCAATGCTCCTTTAGCCAACATTTCAGAACATCTGTGCTGTGCTCATAGAGTAAAATAGACATTGTCTTTCCCAATCCATAGCACTTTACTAATATAGATGCAAATGCAAACCCAAGGCCTTGTTTATTAACAATGTACATATGATGGTACATGTCACTTCTTCTCCAGAGTTTGTTTATATAAATGGTGTGATGAATATGGATTAGGATGGCTCGATAACTATACCATTCAAACATCTATGGGCATTTTACACGTCCTCAGTTTCCACAACTTTTCTCTGTAATCCAAATTTTAATAGTAGAAATCAGAAAGCTATGTGCCAGGTTACATGCCAGAGGACTTACAGTGACATGTTCATAGTCCTGGCCAAGCTCGTGAGAACCTGCCACCACCTCTCTCTCTGCGATCCACTGCTCTAAATCATCCACCTCACGGTTCAGCTGGAACAGGCAGGACCTCTCGTCAAGCTTCCCGCGTCTTTCTTCAGACAGGTCCTTCAGACCAGCATACAGCTTGTCCACTTGAGACTGTCGCATGCTGATTCTCTCACTAATGAATGAAAAGGATACTGATAAATGAATAAATGAATCTTGTAAACCAGTGGAAAAGCCTCAGGGTCTCGCAGACACCAATGTCAATAATAGCAAAATCAAAAGTGACCCGTCGTCCTGCCATTCTCTGCACCCGTCTGTTCATAATACCCAAAGCCTCACCTTTCTGGGTGTCCAGCAGCCACTAATGCCCTGCTGGTTTTAGAGAGTTGGTGCACTGTCTCAGCGTAGTCCTCCACTGCCTGCTCCAGGATCTGGTGTTTCTTCAGCATAGCCACAGAGCTCTGCTCATCCTGTACAGATCAGCAGAAAGAGCGTGAAATAACTTTTTTAAGCTGCACTACGTAGGGTTTCTGCTTTCTAGCAGTGAGGTCGCAGATTTGCCCCGTCCCTCACCCCTCCCATACCAGTTGCGTATTAGAAGGTACGGTGGCCATCAGGTGCTCGCAGCGTACAATCTGAGTGCTAACAAAATGATATCATCATGCATCACTGCTTTGAGTAGTCTGTAAACTGATGAGGTTACTTTAAATAGATATTTTCGAAATTGTGATTAGTTATTTAGGCTATAAAACTATAGGTCACAACTTCCATGGTAGCGTTTTATTGCTAGTGAATATTATAGTTACTTGCTCCGTGTTGTGGTAGCGATTTTATTGTTAAAGTTAGCAGGATACGTTTGTTATTTTCTCTGTTTGAAGCAGCATATATCGGATTATACCAGCCAGTAATGTCGTTAGAAGGTTAGGCACGGAGAGACAGAGAAAGAGGTGATTCACGGATTGCTCAGGGCCAGGCATGGAAGTGGAGCTGACTGAGCTGCTGCTGCTTCTGTTGCTCAAATAGAAAAGGAAAGAATGGAAACCCTTCAGAAGGAACACAGAGGTTCACACTTCTAAAACTATTTTATTATAGCAGTCTGCGTGATATGAACACCACCAACAGAACAGAAAGTGTTATTTACACAGCAGCTCTGTGCTTTACCTGTAGCAGTGTTACCGTAGTCTGCAGTTTGGTGTGTTATCACAGTGTTACAGGAGCCATTACTTGGAAAACGTCAGCGACGATAATGCATGATTATATAAATACTATAAGAACAGCATCAGCTTTAACTGGCTAATTAGCCAATGTTAGCCTACTGTTAACTATATTTTTACTGTCTCTGTCTGTCTGTCTAATACATAGTAGAGCATATACTAGTCTAATATTATCCAGTTTGCTATAATACATAGCTACTGGTTTACAAAATTTACTCTACTGATTTATTCAACATTATAGCCTAATGTTAGCCATGCTGCAAATATTTATTGTCATCCCGAGACTCTAATACCATCTGAATAGGGATGTAATAGAGACTGCAAGAGGCCATCCTCACCTTTGCCTTTTCTTCTGACATCATGTACAGCTCCTGCTCGCTCATCCAGGCCTCAGCCTCCGCTGCATCGAAGTAGTATTGCTGGGCTTTGTGTGCTTCCTCTAAGCGCCTGTGACGTTTTTCCACTTCCTCCTGGATCAAGCGCCAGAGCCGCTTTAGTTCATCTAACCGCTCACGGATTGTTGCACTGACAGGACTGTTATCCTTCAAGATGTGCGTGCTCCTTTCAAAAATGTCATCGTAGCGTGGCTGGTGACCCTGGATCTCCTTTTGAAGGGTCTAGTGCATGACAGGAATACAGGTATCAAGTGATTCATAATAACCTACACTAACGTTGCTAATAAAGAATAAAGGTACTTACACTACCAGTCAAAAGCTTGGACACACCTACTCTTTTTCATAGCTTTTTCTTTATTTGTTTTTGCTTTCTACGTTGTAAAACATTAATGAATACATTAAAACTATGAAGCGACACGTATGGCATATACTGAATTATGTGGTAAACAAAAAAGAAAAACAAAATATATTTCATATTTCAGATTCTTCAAAGTAGCCAACATTTACGGTGATGGTACAATCGGCATTATCTTAACCAGCTTCATGAAGTCGTCACCTGGAACGCTTTTCAGTGAACACG
>JAQQZX010000013.1:5078280-5097051 GCA_030068355.1 Notoglanidium maculatum
AGAGCCCTAAGACACAATACCATCCATGAGTTTAATTGAAGAACAAAATATTTAATTTTTACGACACTTAAATACAACTGGCATAATAATTTGGAACGTGGTGTAATTATGTTTGCATTGGGATTACTGTAAAACTCTTTAACTGCTCCGTTAAAGAAAATGAACGAACACCTTCTAAACAATCAGAATCCAGGATCGAGTTGGTAATTCAACTGATTCAAGCTAGGATTCAAACACTGGGATAAAAGGAGTCAAACAGAGATAATACCAGCAAAGAAAACGGTGCAGCATAAAAGAAAACGTATATGATATCGGATCCTGCAATAAATGGCATTTTAATTTTAAAGGCTTAAATTGCGTTTGGTACAGAAGGGAGTCGTGTCGTAACTGACCCTCGAGATCCTGCAGGTTGGCACCGGGTCGGAGTTGACATTTGAGCTGATCCCACACATGTTCGATTGGGAAAAGATTGGGGGGCCTGACTGGCCATGGGAGGACCTCAAGATGACGCAGGCAGTCCACAGACACACGTGCTGTGTGCGGACAGGCGTTGTCTTGTTGAAAGACTGTACCAGGGTGCTCTCTCAGGAGGCGTAAGACATGCGGACAAATGAATCACTACCAGAAATGACCTGAAGTCATACCCTACGGCTCCCCACACCGTGATGCCAGGAGTAATGCTGGTGTGTCACTCCACAACATTGGCAGGATCGTTCCTCTCCCCTCAGCGTTGCAATCAGACATGACAGTCATCTGCGGTAATGCATAACTGAGATCCATCGCTGAAAATACAACGCCACTCGTCATCAGACCATGCGTCCCGGTTACGGTACCACTCCAAACACAGCCGTCTCTGCGCTGGTGTTAACGGTAGCCTACACATGGGATGGTGAACCCCTAGTCCGGCTGATGCCAGTCATCGAGACACGCTGTGGGATGACACAGGGTGTTACATACCTGTGTCCGGATGGCAGGCGCAGAGGTCATGGGGTTCTGAAATGCTTGGCGCACTATACAACAATCCTCCCTTGGTGTGGTCTGTCTTGGGTGACCGGAACCTTCACCTCATGTGCCCGTTGGTTACAACATCGGGCCACTGTTACCTCTGTATGCCCTACAAGCCGCGGAATTGCACTATACAACCAACCAGCCCCATGCAAACCCACAATGAGACGACTATCAAACTCCGTCAAGTACTGGTAATGCTGTCTAATGTGTCTACGAGGCACCTTCTGTGTCTGATGACTAGACGTGCCAGCTCCTTGCAAATCGAAATAATTTACATACGCATCGCTGGTCTGCACATGTACCAAATTACATCCAACTGAGTAACAGCCATTTGGCTAATACTTAAAGTTTTTGTATCAGCATCAGAAAGGAAATGGTGTTGTGCCATATTGTTTTTATGCCTATGATCATGGTGACGAGGATAATAATAATACATCAACTTACTAATATTGTTGAACATGTCCTCTTAGAGCGCTCCAAAGTATTCTTAATATTTCATATGAAAGTTAAATATAATTTTGGGCTTCATTAAGTAAGATGCAGTCTTGAGTTTTTTTTTAAATCTGCATTTGTATGAATATGAGCACATCCTCAGATTGGTGGCCTTCGCACCCAACTTAACCCTCCTTGACCCCATATTCCTGGAGGTTTTGCAATCTAAGACAATACTGTTCGACAGAGTTGTAACAGACCTGAACTATGTGTGTATCATCACAGTGCTGTTATGCTCAACTCTGGCAGAGAGTCAACAATTAAATCATTTCCAAGACCGTCATCGCCCAAAATCTCAGAACTGACAGGCCTAGCTGCATCATCCATCAACATGCTTATTTTTATATTGTCTTTTGTCTTTATAGGCTCACTATGTACCATGATGATATTTGATCTGTCAAAGTTCATATCATACTGGAGCAAGGGTGGCAAATATCACTACTGTATAATATACAATATACAGTGCTAAAGTGGTTTCCTGTTTAACATGGGCCATGACGGTTCTCCTGTCCAAAAAGGAATCGGATTCTGCAGTGGACACAGGCTCACTCAAACTGGACAGATGAAATATAAATCATCGCCTGGTTTATTTTTAGTATTCAACTGTGAGCTTACCATTCCCTTCTAATCACAAGGATTCTTGAGATAGAGCTAGAATCAGCTTCCTCATTCCTAAAGATAAATAACACATAAATATCTTTGCGCAGGTTCACAGTACTTACACGAATACTTGAAAAAGGCTCACTGTTTCGCAAGGACATGCTCTACCGGAGCTGGTGATTGATACTGCATCATGATAAAGGCCAAAACAAGATCAAACCAGGACACATCCTGCTGTATGCTTCTATACAAGCTAAGACAAGAAAACATGAAATAGTACATGAAACTGGAAGGTAATAAACATGTACTGTATACACTTAGCAACCACTTTATTAGGAACACCTTTACACCTGAACATTTATGCAATTATCCGGTCAGCCAATCACGTCGGTGCTGTGCAATGCATAAAATTATGCAAATACAGCTCAAGTGCTTTAGTTACTGTTGACATCAGAAGTGTGATCTCTGTGGCTTTAACCATGGCATGGTGGTTGTGCATACACAGTATGCATAAATTCTCCGTCAAGTCCAACAGAATATGTCTGTCAAACAACTTGTTTATTTTTTCCCCTTTTCCCAGACGTTATTTTTTTTTTATTACATTTAATGTAACCCATTAAAGGTCAATTTATTCAGAAAGCCAATAGGGAACAGTAGACAAGGATGGTATTTACTGAGTTAAGGGTCCTTGTGTTGTTAAAAGCCTCTTCGGTTACGCTGACGTGCTGCAAAGTGACAGCTCGCTCAGAAATGATGCGTCTGCTGCAGTTAATCAATACTCAACTGCCATGAGGCTATTTCAAGCCTGTATATTACCACCTGGCTTAATGGTGGTAGCGGAGATTAAAGCAGCTGTGTGTGTGTGTGTGTGTGTGTGTGTCTCTCTCTGGGTCAATGCCAATACCATTATACAGGCTGTTTTTTTTACCTTGACCCTGGCTGGTGTGACATTTTGCATCATTAATGAGACCATTTCTGACTCCATTCTTAGCTACTATCTCCAGTTTTATGCCAATGCGATCATGGGATGGAGACATACTAACAGCAAAGTTTTTTTATAATTTAATATTAAATTATATTTATTTAATAAGTTTCGAAATGTAGAGATAGGATTCAAATGCTAATTTCTGCCTTTTCACTTCTTGGGCTTTTGAAAAATTCTATACCTTTCTTTGTGATTGAGATGCATGCAAAAGAGAATCATACATTTGTGTATTTCAGTTCAGGGCAGCATGCCGATTTGAAAATTGCACAGTAAAAAGTTAACTATGCAGGAAAAATTTGACCATGTAAAGTGGGTTTTTCCAGTTCACAACAGATATATGATGTAATTTTTACAATTAGAGTTGTGACTCCAGTTAGAAATCCCGCTACGACGGTACAGATATTTCTAAACACATGTTGTTCTATCTCAGGTGATGATTGTAAGACCGGACCACTAAAACGTCCTGGAAGTTAAAGAGCAAACCAATTCAAAGGAGATTTCTATTTGTGTTTCTATTTTGTTCATAATGGAAAATCCGAGAAATATTCCAGCAGCTTTCCCAAAAACAAACACCACAGTGTTATTTCTCACTTATAGAGACAGGAAGTAGTTGTAAGCAGATGATAAGGTGCTGAAAAAGTGATTATTATATGAATTACAAGTGTCTACATAACTACATAAATTAGCTTTCGTTATGTACAGGAGTGGGTAAAAAGTCTAATCTAAATCTTAGTTACGTAATAGTGGAAGTAAATGGCTTGAAATAAAAATTCCAGGAAAAGTCGATCATCATTTTTAACACTACTTATGTTTTCAGTGTGGTTTGTTTGACTCGAAGCAGGATTGCGCAAAACCTATTAAACCGATTTTCATGAAATTTAGTAGCAGGGTGTAGCTCGGGCCAAGGAAGAACCCATTACATTTTGGAGCGGGTCTGAGCCACGGGGCAGATCCACTAATTAATTTTCCCTTTTGCTTGGGTTGCGAGACACGGCATTTGGTCTTGGAGGAAGTCTGAGCTCGACAATGACATGCATCTTAAAATCCAGTAGCTGCAGTAAAATTCAATATACACGGACGCCATATTACAATCCACATCCAAAGGTACCATCAAGCCTCTAAAATACACAAGTAGGCACATCATTCTAATAGTTTTGGAAATATATACGGACATATAAAGTGGTTGCTATTGCAGGCTATAGAAGGACCTTTGGCGGAGGTCTGTGCTCTCAGAGTGCCCTTCTAGTTTCAACATGTTCTTTCACTGGAAAATGTCTATTAATTAACATGACATTAGTTCATATGAAAAGGTTAACATGAATGTTAGATGTAGGGTTAGCATTCATACCTTAGTTTGCATCAAATCTAACAAAACTTAGATTTAAAAATGTAAACTTTTAGAAATAAGAAGCTGATATGGGCATGACGTTATCAGAAGGAGCTAACTCGGCATCGCATGCTGTTTATTGAGTAGCACCTCAATGCCAAATATCTCAGACTGTCGTTAACAAACAGAAATCTTATTATAGCTCCCAGACGGTCAAATAGATCCCCCAGTCAATACATCAAAACGTCATAAAGCAGGCAAACTAAGTCTCACATATCGCAGCACACTGCGAGTTTTAACAAAGTGTGATGAGCTCAAGGAATTCTCTTAACTGGATCTGTGCCATGCCAAAGTGCAATCTCAACATCATAGGACAAAATTATTGGCAAAACATCCCTGTGTACGTGCATGTGTGTGTGTCAGGGTTGCTGTACTTGAAATCTATGAATGTCAGTAGGAACATGGGAAAGAGACAAGACAATGGACATTAATCCTTGGATTGTATTGAATGTATTTAGCCTTGAAGTACAGTGTAACGAAGGTTATTGCCAATGTAGGCCATCCAGATATAAACTGCATTCTCCATTTATACACACCTCACAAGGCTGTCTATGCAGGGAGGAGAAGAGTGTCAATAGCAAAAGTGTGAGTTTATTTGTGGCTTGAGTTTATTCAAAAGGTTCAAAAGCGCTTTGGGTTTCTCATAAAAATGCACCAAATAGAATATCTTAAAAACAACAACAACAAAAAAAACTGTTATTCATCCAAATAACATTAGGAAAATCTTTTTTTTCCAGCAGGTGTCATGATATATGATTGAATAATTTCCCCGCAAATCAGAAGTTGTAAACAAATCATGCTGTATTACAGTGACACCAGTTTATACGGCGACGATATAGGTTATTTTTTTAAGCAAAAAGAGCAAGAGTCCTGTCATACTGAATATCGCCACGGCATCAACAGGATGATTGTCAATGTGATACTGCTTTTATACAACAGTTCTGGGAAATTAATATTAAGTAACTGACCTTTTAGACGAATACGATGAAATATTTTGTTTACTTGTGTACACACAAAAAAAGCCTCAGCGTTAGTGTTGCGTGTTGCCGTGCGAATGCATACTGATCGACACCCTGTAGTGAATGTGGTAATGGTTTTAATGTAACGAACTTTTGCTAGAATAGAAATTGTATGTGGTGGAGTGATACAAACAGTGGAATGCCCCAGTGCTATTATACTAAATATCAGCACTCTTGGAACACCAATCAAATTAACCTAACTGTTATATCATAATAAACATAATTCACATCCTGTCAGGTTTTATACACAAGAAAGTAAAATTCCCTAAGCAGTGATGGGAATGACCGTAAAAGCGCAAATCCAAGTGCAACAGACCCAAGACCATTTATTAAGCAGATATATACACTCACCAGCTGGGATTTTGCATGCACAACAGTTTCTAACATCCAGCGAGCGGCAATTCTGCGGGCAAAAACACTTTGTTGATGGCCAGACTGATTCAAGCGTAAATGAAGGCTAAAGTAATTCAATTATTAAGTTTGCAACTGCAGTGGGCAAAAAAAACCCATCAGAACGCGTATCTTGAATCCTTGAAGTGGATGTTCTACAACAGCCGAAGACCACATTGGGTTCCACTCCAGTCAGCCAAGAACAGCAATCTGAGCTTACACTGGGCACAGGCACTCAAGCTGGATGGCTGAAGATTACAAACGAGCATGTTTTCTCAGGCTATGCCCATAATAAGTAGTTTTAAAATGCATCAATTTTGCTACGTTTACGCCAGAGTTTTTGAAATGCCACTGGCCCCGCTTCAAAACGTTTTAGTGTGGATGAGGGAAAACGGAGACTTTCAAAAATGATGAAGCAGACACTCAAGTATGCGTCCTGATCGGGTCAGATCAGTCACGTGACCCTTTTCCAGCAGTAAACGAATGGCATCAGCCTGGACTACCAGTGATGAATGCAACTAGGATAACAAATTACAAGCATTGCTGACTTTGTTGTCTTCGCTAGCATGTTGTGCGGTCAGATTCTGCCTTTTAAAATGCTACAACTACCTGCATGCGCAGTTATTTGAGTGATCTGCATCTAGGCAACCGACCGCAGAGTTGACAATCTGCTTCCCGTTTATACTGGCAGGTACATTCCCAGTGTACGTGATGGTACGGTCATGTGAAATGCGTTTTCATGCGTGTTAGTATGGATGGAGATACTCGTCTGGACGGGGATCATTTTCATTTTAAAATGATGTGAACCTTAATTGAAGCTCTTGACCTGTATCTGAATGATTTTATGCCTTGAATTGCTACCACATGATTGGTTGATTTTGTATAATTGCATAAATGACCAGGTGTACAATACCTTTTGCAACTCTAAAACCTTAGTCTTATTTGTCATTAGGTCTGTAACCAGAACAATAATTACAATACTTTCTACCCTTTAGTCAACAGTTCTGCAATCGTTGCACGCTTAGATGCAGCTCTCTGACATTGTTAATTATGTTTCATTCCCAAATGTTCTATACAAATATAAGAATATACATTAATCATGTGCTTTTGTACGAGAAGACTGTGTACTGGATCTCTTAGTGCATGATACATTTTTTTTTAAGCCCAAATTTATAGTGCTGCAAAGAAGTTAATCATTACATAGAAGACAAACAGCTGACAGCTTAATTGGAGCCTTCTATCAGCACTTGCGTCAGTTTATGAGTTGGATACAGCATAGGCAAAGATTTTGATTATGAATGGCCCTCAACCGACACATCAGCGGATACTGAGCCGGTGACGATTGTAAGAAGAGTCTGTGAAGAGTCTTCAAATAAAATGAGGGTTTAATATACATACCCACCCTACATTCTCAATATGTCTGAAAATATAAAAAAGAAAATTTATTTTATTTAAAGCTTAATTTATTCAAAACTACCATTTTATACGAGTACATACTTTATGTTTATGGTTCCACCTGAGTCCACTCTTGACTAGGATGAAAATCTTCAGCCACATTGTACTTTGGCAGACAACCCTGAGCACTGCTAATGTATATTAAATATCCATCCATCCATCCAGTATTTATAGCGCTTTATCCATCTGGGTCGCGGGGAAGCTGGAGCCAATCCCAGCATCTTCGGGCGAGAGGCGGGGTACACCCTGGGCGGGTCGCCAGTCCACCACAGGGCCAACACACGCTCGCATTCACACCTATGGGCAATTTAGAGTAGCCAGTTGACCTAATGTGCACGTCTTTGGACTGTGGGAGGAAACGGGGAGAACGTGCAAACTCCGCACAGAAAGGCACGCTGGTGACCCAGGGATCGAACCCAGGACCTTCTTGCTGTGTGGCGCCAGTGCTAACCACTGCACCACCGTTGTAAATATCTTCAACTCTACTTCTGACTAGTAAAAACTGTAATATCTGGCAGTGGCTCATATTTTGGTGGGTTCATTAGGCTGTTTTACTGCTTTGTGAAAACTGAATTTCTACACATACCGAGCATTTCAACAGAAAGCCTGGTTTACTTTGCCAGGATAAGATCATCTCTTTTCAATGCTGCTAATAATGACAAACAAATGAATGAATTTAATTAGTCAAATTACATTGCAGACATGTCATCCTGGAATTATGAATAGTTATTGTTTCCTAGACCTGATTAAAAAACGAATAGCACATATTTAAAAATATACTCTGAAAAGCTCCATTGCAGCCATCCTGAAATGTAGTTATTAGTCAAAATTTAAATGTAATTTCATGCCTTGCTTAGAGGTATTTATGTATTTATATATTGACATTTTCGCAGCCTATTTGTTGATGATTAAATAAGTTGAGTCTAAATTTAGTGCTCGTTTAAAATACGCATCAGCCTTGTATCTTAAAAACTACTTGCAGCTCTGACTATCATATATGGCATGGAATTTTGAGAGGCCCGATACTCGGCATCAGACAGACGCACAATGATGTCTATCGTAGAGAATGCATTGAATCTCTCAGGATGACGATAAATATTACCTCTGAATACAGCATCAATTTTCTAAGCGTCTGCACTGTTCACACTCGCTCCACATAGACAAGAAACAATATTTTTACAGCCACGTAATGGCTCAGAAGAGTTTCATTTCCTTGAGCAGGCGTGACAGCTCCCCCGAATAAAAATTGTGTCATCGGTTAACAAGGGCTGCTAAAGAAGTAGACATGAATGATGTGTTTGCTGAGAGGTACAAGAAGCAAACTGATCTGATCCAAAGGAGAAAGTGGTGGAGGCACCGCTGACAGATATCCTGGGCTGGCTATTCCCTGTGTTGCTTTAAGGATTGGGCCGAAGATTTCAAAGCAAATATGCAACTCCTCTACTCACTCAGGACCAGAACAAACAGATGATGATTCAATTCAACATTCAAATCTTCAACAAATATTTCTTTTTTATTCCTTCTAAAACCGACTTTCTTTGCTTTTGGTATTCAACAACAACAAAAAATTTTTCAAAAGGGATGTCTTCTGCCTTATGACTATTAAAACTAGTCACGGTGTTAGAATGGTACCCATTTGATTAAAATCTATATCTTTATAAGGAGATCGCTGCACAAGGCTAGAGGTTCTAAATGGTCCACTATATAGGATTCAGTTGACTGCAACCAACTGAACGCCCCTCCCTTTCCAAGCGTGTATTAGAATGTACAGTAACCATCACGTGCCCATAAGGTACTTCCAAATACTTACATTCATACTCCCTGCTTTTTCTCATGCTAAATTACAAGTATGATCCTTCATTTTTCAAAATGTGGGTTCTCAGACTTGTAAGCCAGCACGAACCAACACTGATTCGTCTTCTTTCTTTTTCTGGGTCTTCTTTTCCTCTTCCCCCTTCCAAGATATACGTTGTCACTTGTAAAAACACTTAAGGCGCTCTCTAGGGGTTTGTCCATTCTAGGCACCTGTAGCAACATGGCAGCTCTGTGGAAGAGGACTCATGCCTTATGTCGATATAAAAGGCTCATTCTAAGCTTAAAAACACAACTATTCATATAAGGAAGACATACTTATGAATACCTAGAGTTTATTTGTGCTAATAGATTTCCTCAATCCTACATAGTGGACCTTCATATTTACAGGATTCCTAATGTCCTAGCACGTTCAGTCCCAAACCAAAATCATCAACACAGTGTTAGACAACTTCTTCGTTGGCACAGTTTCTCAGTAGACAAAAATCCAGCCTGAATGCAATCAAGTTGGAGATTTGCTGTAATCTTAGATCCTGACAATTATACATATTGCCCCTTCCTTTTACTACTACTAGACATTTGCATATAGCCTCTGTGACTAATTTCCACCAAAAAAGCAGGGTCAGCAGTAAAGCACAGCGAGAACCTTCCGTTTTAATTATGGACAAGTCAACGCATAGGAAACATCCGACACATAGTGACCTCGGACTTTGTACTTGGTTGCTGGTTTGGGAGGAGTGGAAGGTACAGGACTGAAGATGATACTTCACTAGCTGTAGTAGACAGAAAAAAAAAAAAAAAAAATGGGGTGGGATTGCTTGTCCAAGCCCCAGCTCTGCCAAACTGTCACTGTTGAGCAAGGCCCTTAAACCATCTCTGCTCCAGGAGTGCATCATGGCTGACCCTGCACTCCGTCCCAAACTTACTAACAAGCTGGGATATGAAAAGAAAAGAAAAGAATTTCACTATGCTGTAATGTACATGTGACCAATAAAGTCTGCTTGTTCTTGTAAAAACAAACGCTTTTATGGTGCTAATCTCACAACCCTAACAGACCATTTCTCTCTTTCCCAAGTTCCTACCTAGTGAAGAGTCAGGGACTCAGAAAAGCTCCTTTCTTCTCTGCTACAAGATTTTTTAGGCAGTCAGGGACAATTAAATTACATGGACCAAAAAACCCCAATGTGGTCTTAAGCTTAAGAAAAACAACTACACTGTACTGTACTGGGATAATAAAGGCTCTCGCTCACCTAAAAAAAGCACGGTTATGCAGGAAATACATGAAAATGTTCAAACAACAGTTCAGAGACATCATTATGATTTAATATATAACTGCCAGAAACCAACTGAGCGCTTTCCTTAGTTAGTTTAATCACATTTTCACCTGCTTTGGTGAGGATCCATATTAACCAATTGGAATCATGTCTTTTGCCCATTTGTTTGAAAACTACTAGTTGCGCAGTGATTTTATTTGGTATAGTTCTTCATCTGCCCCTGAAATGAATTCCAGGCTACAGCAATGACGGGGACTGAAAACTCATTTAAGACACTGTACTCTAAGCTAATGCCATGTTACTGCTCTGGAATACTTGCCGAAACGTGTTTGACTCAGATTGATCTTGTAATTCATGTATGCAAGTGTGCAAGTAAGATTCTGTAATGTATTAAAAAAAAAAAAAAAAACCTGGCCATTATATCAAGATAAAATACCTGAATATAAACCATCCTGAAACCTTACTCGCTCCTGTGCGTGCTTCTCCTTTCATTTCACCAAAGCTCTGCACACATTCAAAAGCCAACTAGTAAGTATTTTTTTTCCTTATGACCAGTTATCAAAGCACAGCTATTATCTTGGCTTATCTTCAAATTGAGCCAATAAAACTCAATAATGAGAGTTCGGAGCTCCAGTCAAATTCTGTAAAGAACCAGTCCTAGTCTTTCCTGCTCCAGCCATGAAAGGACAATGCCAAGCCAAGTGTGGAACAGAAGGTCATTGAGCTGGTTAGCAGCGGGTTGCTTCTGGCTGCAGTTACACTACACTACACAGAATTGCCTCTTTAATGCGACACTTCCGCCCCCAGTGACCAGTAACAACGATGAAAGGCTCCTGTCCAGTTCTAGCACAAAAAAAAAAGGAACTCCACATGATCTAGCTGTCAGCGTCAATTTGGACTTTGTCCGTAGCCTATCGTTTGCTTGCAGGCTCTTAACCTTATTGCCTTCAGTTACAGAGATAAAGACATGGGAAACCACCAGTGTAAATCATCATTTTAACTACATATTAGAAAAAAAAGATAAGGAAGAGACTTAAATGGCTGAAAAACATGACCTGTTTGTTCGCTTCAGAGAAGGGGCTCATCTCTTCTGGTTTCTTTTGCATCTACATGACTGGTGTAGGTCAGCACTGATAAGTAAGTATCAGTATTTAATAGTGTAATAGAAAGATATGGATTATTAGATATGGCAAATGATCACCATTATGCTGTAATTAAAGCAAGCGCTACAATTTTAGATGCACCAATGTTTTTTATATAGTATATAAATTATATTCATAACTATAGTTTTAATATCAAATCTCAGCAAGAAAAAAGTTTTATTTCACTCGTAACCACATTAACTGAACGTTACTAAAGTAACTTTGAAAGTTGGCTTAGGTTCGGCCCATTCAGTGCCATAACATGCCGTGTACGCAGTCACCAACTAGAATGGTCGCAAACCTGTATTATAGACGTCTCAATGATGTTTCTGAATACTTGGATAACATTTCCAATTTTTGCGCATGATTTTAGGAACTAGTTGAAAGTTAGGGAAGTTAAACAACTTCTACTATAACTATTCTGTGGTAGCTCAATGGTTAAGATGTTGGACTAGTGATCGGAAGGTCATGAGTTCAAATCCCAGCACCACCAAGCTGCCACTGCTGGGCCCTTGAGCAAGGCCCTTAACCTTCACTGCTCACTTGTATAGAATAAGATCTAAGGTGTAAGTTGCTCTGGATAAGGGCGTCTGCCAATTGACATAAATGTAAATGTATTATTCAAGCATCTTTTCACTGTGGAAAGAAAACTAATAACATACTATGTGAACTGAACGAATTTTGTGTTATGTGTTGTATTATATTAATTGTAACAGGTTGTCAGGTGGACAAAGTGGAGGACTGTTACCTAAAGGCTCCATTCAAAGAGGCACGGTAAAGAATTGCAAGAAAGGGGACAAGTGTGTACTAATGTCTGCCCCAGTCTTCTGGACTTCAATGTTGGGATGTCAAATGTATGGTAATCGGACAACTGGTTGTAAGTTGAGACAAACCTTCATTAATGGATGACCAATCACTTAAGGAATCTCCAGGAGCTACAACTGACACAATCTCGCTAATACACCGCCGAGGTGTGACTTAAAGAACGTTCATCATCTGTACTCGCTTCCAAAAACCAATTGGAGTTGTGACCCTTTCTGATAACACTTGGATGTAAAGTACTAGACAGAACCCTACACCAAGAGTGCAGACTCGATACACACCTGTCTGATTACAACAGCCTTTTATATACAACTAAATTACCACTGTAATTATAAAGCCTAACCATCTTTCAATGAACTGCATCCAGCTCTTTTTTTGCCAACATCTATTCTCTCTTATGACACGCTGAGGTGTATAAACAACCTTTGTACCTTTCTAAATTTTACAAACATATCTACAAATTAAAAGAACTCATAGAAATTAAAAATGAAATGGGCATGCTGTGATGATCCAAAACACACAACAAAAATCAAAGTAGAAACCGTTCCAAAAGATCTCATCATGTTATCACGACCTTCTCAGTCTTCAGACCTGGATTTCCATCTGACATCAGGCAGAGTTAGAGCAGATACGCCAAGAAGAAAGGGCAAAGATTAATTAGAACCTATATGTTAGGCAAATATTACACCCAAGAGGATCCAATGCTGCTCACAGGATAAGAAAAAGCAGTTTGGGGCAGTTATAAAAGCAACAGGCAGGGATTTTAAATGGGTAATGTTTACATTTGGAATCACAATGAGAACGGGAGAAACTTTTGATATTATTGATTTTTCACTATATAACTATTCGACATGTTTTGTTCATTTGCCATAATAAAGGAACACCAAATCAATTTTCGTCTTCATTTTTCCGCAAGGGTATGGAACCATGAGCACGGCATCTCCCTATCTAAACTGCTGAATTTCAGTAGAGTGGCTCCAGCTGTGCACTTGACTTGATTTCATTGCTTGTAACAGGCAAAACCAATAAATAAAAATGACACAGTGTTCACCAATTGTGCCTGCTATTGCATTGTTTCTGTTCTACTTCTAGCATTTGATGACCACTGATGAACCACTACAAAATAAGATAGAATTGCTTCAAACTGCTGCATCTTATTTATAGCTACGCTATAGCGAAGTTAAAACTGGACAGATTACTGGTCTAGTTCATCTGAAGTACAAAGAAACTTGGATTTTACTGTACGACAACTGTAATGTTATGACAGTACACCTCTGCTGATTTACTGCCTCCTCACAGAGCAGTGTGAAGGCGAAAACATTCTCCCGTAATCTCTCTGCTATGGTCACTGACAAGCCAATCAGGAGAGTCAAGCACTGCTCAAAAATCCTCCAATAGGAATAAAACAAGGGTTCTCATTGGGAATTGGGTTATTATGTTAGCCAAGGAACAGAAATAATCAGACACGCTCCGATAACCTGACACATGAGGGTACATACACACACACACACACACACACACACACACACACACACACACACACATCAGAGAACTACAGGAGCTCCTCCTCATCCCCTCCTGCTTCTCATTAATATTGCAGAGGCTGAGATAAACCTTCTCAGTCAGGTCTTTCTGATCCTGGTGCTCTTGGTGTCCTTCATTCCACTCTCTAAAGTATCAGCATGGTGCTGTACCAAAAAGCATTACTGTCCATGTCTATAGTTCTACATAGCCTAGTTTACTTACCCTGCAGCTGCTTAAATCGACCCTCCAGCTGGTTATAGTTAAAAGCGGCTGCGCCGTAACTGGGGCCAGGACTGGAGCCTTGGAACGATGGTCCCGGTCCTGGAGACAGGTGCTCGGGGGAGAGATGCCCAGGAGAAATGCGTCCAGGAGATAAAGGTCCAGGGGACAGGGGTCCAGGCATACTGGTAGCCCTCTGAAGCTCCATCAGTGTGCTAGAAAGTAACTTGTCCTCTTACCAACCAAAAAACCCCAGGCTGTAGAAACATCCAGCTTGTGCCGGCTTAATGTAACCAATACTCAATGACAGGCAGGCAGCATGATGTTTTCTTTCCGACAATGTTCAAAACAGACTGCCCCCATTTTTTTGTCATCCCTGAGAGCATAAGACTGAGAGACAGAGTGAATAAGCGAGCATGTGCAATGGACTCAAGCATGCACTGAAGACAGCGCCGAACAAAACAGAGCACACCTTTCACCAGTCTGGAGGAAGTAAGGGGTGGAGCCTGGGGCTTGGCATTAGCCCAGGCAGCCTATCATGGCCAGTGTGTTCCACGGTGAGGTCAGCATCGTATTAGCATAAAGCGTGTTGGGAGGGAGAGACATGGAGGAGGAGGAGGGCTACACCATTCTGCCATGGTGGGGGGAGATGAGCAGGATGTTCGCTGTTGCCAAACACAGCTGGATTTCTTAACAGAGACAAAAATGATTTTTGATGTCTGACGGCAGGAAATGTTGATCTAAAAAGGCTCTGTGACTGACTAAGCTGAAGCCTGACAAATCCTTTATGGGGCCACAAAATGAGAGCAACCCGCTTTTTTCACTGCTGCATACGAATATGTGGGACAGACAAAAATGCAGTGGCTTTTGAGTGGTGGAACAAAGAAGGGGAATTATTGAGCACAATTTTCATGTGATGCGCTCAGCACAACAACCACACTCGGCTTGCCTCAGCTGCACTTTTCAGGAAAGTCAATCCCCCCCAACCTCTTATTTTCGTATCCGGCCCTCTAAAACAAGTCATCTCGATTTCTCCTGAGCAAACACAATCATTCCTGGATCTTTTTTCCTGTCAGTTTTCAGTTCCTTGCCATCAAGTCCAATTTACCTCAAAAATTCCTGTTGCATCTGGGGTGAAACCATGCACTTTAGCTCTAAAGGAGCAGTGAGAGCATGGACAAGCTCAGTTAAAAAACACAGAACTGTCCTCAGGTAGCTATTTTTAATTTATGTGCATGTTTCAAAAACCCAAACCCATACTTGTATGAAAAATATAACACAACTAATTGGGGGAAAACAATACATAGCATGGGAAAATTGGCACCACTGAAAATAGAGGGCATCGACTGGTGAGAAAACACATGCTTAGTCATTCATTACTATAGCCTTCAGTACGTATTTAGCTAAGAATTCATCCAAACAGCAATATGTGTTTTCAGCTGTTGAAGTCTAAACCTATGAGCAGTGCATGCCATAGCCAAACATTAAGCACCGACTGTGGAAAGATTTCTCCCAGTCCATTTTAGTATACGCTTCTTAGATCCAAATTCAATAGAACTCATTTTAACATGAAGTGAAAGCTAAATGTTTCATTGTCATTGAGGTAAATGAATTGTGTAAATTTGCTACACACACACAGTCTTGCTATGGGGGATCTTCTGCGATACGAGTTGTGTACTGGGGGAAAAAAAAAAATACCTACACCTGAGGAATATTTATTTCAATATTTACAGTTAGCAAGACAACATTCCTAATTTACTACTTGGCATCACGTGAAATAACTAAATGATATTGTAGCAAATTAGGTAGGCAGCTAACTTGATGATAGAGAATTAGCTACAAAGCTAGGTAGCTAGCAGCTAGACAGAGAATGCGCTAGCTAGAGTGAGAGGAAATGAAAAAGGAGAGGACTTAATACAATTTTATTCATAAAACAGGGAATTCTAGTTGAGATAACACTTAGCTGTTCTTAAATGAATTAAGATTGGGGTTCACTTGGCAAAAAAAAAAAAAAAAAAAGGAACAGATAGCTAGGATGATAGCTATTTAGACAGATAGCAAACCTGCTAGCTACTAGTTGGTCACAGCGAGAGCTTTTATTTACAATAAAGAAGTTGGCATATCCTTAAGCTTCATCAACTATTTATGAATAAAGGAGGCTTGGGGTAAATTAAGGTAGCAAAAGAAGATTCCTAAATTGAAACTTAGCATCATTTTAAACAAAAACAAACAGAAAACCCTAGTTTATATCATAGCTACATAACTAAACATCTTGCTAAACCATTAGCTAGAACGTAGCGAAACCATTAGCTAGATTAGATAGCTAGTAGCGAGGGGAAAAAGAGGGGAAAAATAAATGCAGCTTTATCTACAAAAATCAAGGAATTAGGAGGTTATTCTTATTAGGATATAATTAAGCTTCCTCAGCTACGCCGGAATGAATGAGTGTCTCACAACATCACATTAAACAACAAAAAATAATTGGATGCAATATCTAGTTAAATAAATTGATAGCCTGATATATAGGGAACAAGCTAGAAAGCTAGCTAGCTAGCTAGAGGGAGTAAATGAAAATAAAAGAGAAATTAATCTGGTTCCTCTAAACTTCCTCAACCGTTTATGAACGAATGAGACTTAAGGCACGTTTAGACATTTCACAATTTATTTGCCCAATATTTCTTCCTAGGAAATCATGAGACGTTCTTCACAAGCTTCTTGCAAGGCTTTAACACTTTTCTAATTAGCAAAATACATCATATTCACTAAGCAGCTAAGAATAAAAAAAAAAAAAAAAAAAAAAATGTGCATATCTTCCTGAATCAATTGGTATCCACTTGGATTCATGCCCTTGACATGACCACCAGCTACAAACATGTAGGACTGTCTTGAAGAATGTCACACCATTATTCAGCTGCGCCTTCCTGTAACCTTGTGTGATCATTTGTCTAGCTGACTTTCGGTGCATCACACAGCTAAGAAACAGGATCATATCCAGTTCCCCAATCACTCTGAAGTTATTAACCAAGCCATGACTGGCAGCTGTTCTTTGTGAATGACTAAACAAAAGAATGAGGGGAATGTTTAAGGAAAAGCAGTAGGCTGGTGGGCAGCAGGATAAAGCGTCTTTGTAGGGTGAGGCTGGTTTTAATTATTCAGCACGGCCCAGCCGGCCTTGCAGAATGTGGCGATAGCCTCCAAGAGCTCCCTGTATACTGACATAACCTTGTCACATGTGACTCGCAGACTGAACTCACTCCCCTCTGGAATGGGCCAATTTCAGATGCACCACGATACAAACATCAAAGAAAGCCCACTTATGGACTGAACAGATGCAATAATGTTAAAAGGAAATGAACAATAGATTTACTGAAAGCCACCTTTTTTTTTTTTACATTAATACTCAAACATAGATGTAAGAAAAATGAACCTGGCAGGAAAAAATACCTGGTGCAATTTGTCAAAGACAAACGCAGCAATATTTACCGATCTTTTAAACTAAAAGCTTATTTCTAATATTAATTTTGGCTATTTAGGAAAAAGTAAAAAAAAAAAAAAAAAATACAGACTAAATTCAGAAGTGTTTCTCAATTCTTAAAGCTCAAGGAGATTAACTCATACATATAGTGACTAAGCAAATCCTGAAATGGGCCAAACTGAGGACCCAAAGCTAGAATAAAAGATGCCAAACAGTTAAGGAAGAAACAACAGTGTCCTGCTCCATATGGCAGTGAAAGGCCTTGGCACAGTGTAAGACCATGAAGTGAGCCATGAAGCTTCAGTAACTCTTGCATATTTAAGGAGCATGTGAATTATTTAGCCTCCTGTATGGAACATGAGTAGATTCGTCTGCTATTCAGTGAGCTGATATACAGAAGCTACACAACAGCAACCTGGCTGTGAGAAAGTAAGAAAGCACATGAAAGGCAAGTGGCCAATTTTAGAAACTACTTGTGGCTAAAACACTACCATGCATTTTAAAGTTCCAGTACTAACAAAACTGCATAGCCCAAGGGATTGTCTGAGCTAAAAAGACCACATAAAGACCTTCATCAGTTCGAAGTCATAAATTATTTCTGTGTATGAACACGTGTACACTCGCTGGCCACTTTAATGAGAACATGTAATGCCACTCATATGGCAGAAGCATAATGCTTAAAATCATGAATATATACACACTGCCTGTCCAAAAAAAGTCACACTAATATTTTGTTGGACCGCCTTTAGCTTTGATTACGGCACGCATTCGCTGTGGCATCGTTTTGATGAGCTTCTGCAATGTCACAACATTTACATTTTTTTTTTTGCAAAGATCTTGTAGAGATGATGGGACAGTCGGACCGCTGCGAAAATTCTTCTCCAGCACATCCCAAAGATTCTCAATGGGGTTAAGGTCTGGTCTCATGCTCCCTGAACCACTCTTTCACAATTTGAGCCCGATATATCCTGGCGTGGTCATCTTGGAATACGCCCGTGCCATCGGGGAAGAAGAAATTCACTCATGGAATAACCTGGTCATTCAGTATATTCAGGCAGTCAGCTGACCTCATTCTTTGGGCACATAACGCTGCTGAACCTCGACCTGACCAACTGCAGCAACCCCAGATCATAGCACTGCCCCACAGGCTTGTACGGTAGGCACTAG
>JAQQZX010000013.1:5104667-5127480 GCA_030068355.1 Notoglanidium maculatum
TCTCACCCGAAGATGCTGGGATTGGCTCCAGCTTCCCCGCGACCCAGACGGATAAAGCGCTATAGATAATGGATGGAATTTTTGTTTCAATGTGCTGTCATTATCATGTTATGTTAAACCAATACTTATACAGACCTGCCAACCACCGAAGAGGAATAATGTTTGTCCCACTCGGAGATGATGGAACATTTTTGACATAGTCCTTTTACAAATCACTGGAATACCCAAAAACACCACATTAATCTATAAACACAAGCACTCCAGTTTCTACTGCAACGTCATCAAATATGACTCATTCTATTAATTATACATTCAATTCAGTTGCTCAGAGTCCCAATGTGAGCAACCCACAGACTTAAAATGTATAGCATGCAAGCCGGGCCTGATCGCAAACCATACAGCCATTACAAACCATGTTATAACAGTTAAAAAGGGCGTTTCAGTAGCTTTCATACGAAACAAGCTCCGCGCCGCTGCGATCTACAGCGCCCAAGTAAGAGGCTTCAGAACACTGGCTTTTCTATTGCAAAAGTTCAGTTTATTCAATCAAATTTTGGGAGAATTGATTTATTTATTTTTAAGATGTGGTGAATTTGTAGTTTTGCTTAACAGTATTAATATTAACCCTCTGTTCGTAGCTTTTCATGATTTCTTTAGTTCTATATAGACGACAAAAAAAATATGCACATGGTTTCGCATCGTTTTAGATTCAGAAATAAACATCTTCATAGTCATAATTTTTCTTCATTCAAATATTGTTAAAACTATTCTGAGAATAATATTGAATCAAGTGAAGCCTGTATCATGAATTGAATGAAATCGTGACTGGAGTACATCATTACGTCCCTATTAACTGGTGTTAACTCAGTTGATGAGAGAGAGAACAAAACACCTACACAACTGTCAATCACTCCAGATTCATATGTCAGCTGGCTCATCTGCAGTTTTTACTACGGACATAATAGAAGACATTTTTGAGTGAAAGCTACATACTCGAGTGCTGAAATGCAAAACTCCTTCTGAAAATGCATAAAGGTTGGCATAAACGTCTTCTTACAGAAGGTCAAATTGGAGCCCATTTCAAAAGAGAACATGAAAATAATCTCGAGTCATTCATTGAAAAAGCATTCCTATAAAGGTTTGTCAGACTAACAGAGTGGGAGGGAGAATATCTGACAGAAAAGAAAATGGTAAGAGAATAAACATAAGGAGAGTAGGAGGCATAGGAGGGGCCTCAAAAGGTGCAAGAAAAAAGAAAGAAAAAAAAAACGATTGAGAATAGTTGCAAGATGGATTTTCACCTCTACCACAAATAGTATCACATCTCTCAACTGCATATTGTGCAAAGCAATGAAGGCAACCTGTTGGAGACAAGACAGATGTCAACCCATGACTTCTTCTACAGACAGCAGACCTCACACAACAGTCCTGTGTTACTATTGTCCTATTGCCGGAATTAGTAATGGGCTTTTAATGTGGTGCTGTGTTAATGCTCCCGTAAGAGAAAAATGAGAATGCTGATCATATTTGCCTCCAAAAAAAATAAAAATAAATAGTCTTTACAACCACGGTGTGCAGAAAAGCCATCTAACGCATCAGAGACCGAGGCAGATGGGCTACAACAGAAGATGATTACATCAGGTTCTGATTCCTGTCAGCCAAGTACAATTTGAAGCTACAGGCACAATTAATCCGGGCAGAAAAAAACAGGCAATGTTTATTAGGTGGACTGTGAGTGTATATGATATCTATAGGTTATGGAGGCTATTTATTGGAACGACAGAGCTTTTTGTCCTTAACTTTCCAACAAAAGGTCCAGAATGGCTTGTCTTATTTGTTTTTGAGTTTGGATTAAACCCTTTAACTGCTACCAGGTTAATAACTACAAGAACTGGAGTAATAAATATTAACTTATAATGGTGGGTTGTGTGTTCCACTACTGTAAATGTGGCCCAACTGCCTTTGCTTCATGGACGGCGGGTTCGGACTCCACTTTGGGAACTACTGATATAGATTAATACAGAAGGAGAGACACATTACAGTCACCAAATCGAGTTGAAACGGACTGCAATCTGGATTTCCGAGCTCTGCAGGATCCCAGCCGCAGTCTCTCTCTCTCTCTCACGCTCTGAGCCTGTAAATCATCTTCTCCCACAGATTTCCTGTGCTTATGCAATATGACCGTGTGGCTGCCAGAATGTCCCGCAGCCCTCCGCATCCAAACATTCACTATATTCTCTCCCTCACTGCACACAGTGCTCTTTCATTCTCTTGTGCACACAACTTCTTCTTCAGATCACCATACATAAGCAACCCCCACCTTTTCTCTCCCTCCCACGCGCTCCCAGGGGAACAAGTGAATACAGAGAAAAGAAGGGAGTACAGGAGCAATGAGGCCTGTGAAAAAGAAGCCACCTTGTGAGCTTAAACATCTTAGTGTTGAATCAGCGTAGTAAATGGGATTAGCCATGGCTCCTGAAGGCAAACTTGTTCAAATGAGCAGAAGTAGCAGACACCACATCAGTCACATGGATCTTGTTGACCATTCACTAGATCAGACAGCTAAAGCTACATGAAAGCAGGTCTACTCGTTCGGTAAACCTGGCTTCTGCAAGTGTGTGAGACATCAGACAGGTAATGGTTCTTCATTACTGGAAATCTGTTTTGCGTCAAGATTGTGCTGTAAAAACATTACAGGTCAAGCACCATCACATCCCTCTTCTCACAAGTTTGTTCAAATGTTATTTGTAATAGGTGTAATATCTGTAATAGGAATAGTCAAACTGTAACAGCCTTTTTTTAATGAAAGTTTATAAAAAAAAAACAAAAAACAAGGCAAAGTCTATTGCCCTATTCGGAGTGGTTTGGTTGGGGAGGTGCCCTGAGTAATGTAATTATTTCTGGAGTACATCAAGTGTCAGTTTGGAATCAGATTTTTTTAATGGACTTATGCCCGATTCAAATTAAGCACATTTAAATTAAAATGTAATATAATGTGCCCTTTAAATTTACATGTTTAAAATTCTGTTTTATCCTTTGGGAAGAGATGTTTGTGGTTTTTCTTCAACTACAAAAACCTCAAGGCATCACTCATTTCACAGCACTTGCTGAAATCAAATCTATTCACTGTCATTAAAGGATTGAAATGGGCATGTGAACCAAAGTGTGGTCCATAAGTATTTGGACAGTAGTCGCACACTTTTCAGAATTTAGCCTCTGTACACCACCACAATTGAGGTGAAATGAAGCAAATCAACATGTGATTGATGTGTTTGGCACTATTTGACTGAATCTGAGCAGAAAGTATAGCTCCACATACTTTAGATGTCATCCTGTTACTTCTACCAGCGTTCACATCAATAAACACCTGTGGCCCGGTTTCATTGGCAGCCATACATACCCATGTCCACCATGACGTACAGTGTGGTATGCTCTGGATCATGAGCCATTAATTGATCATGAGGTGTATGGCCACATGGACATTTTAGTGTGACAATCACACATACTTCAAGAAGACATTCTGATTAAGAGATACTGCTTATCCCACATCATAGTAATTGATGATAATTACTTCAGACAACTTCCTGCAACATAATTGAACAAATCTGTGATTGCAATTTTATATTCCATCTGAATAGTACTTATATAAGTGACACAATAACAAATCCATGTAAATCTTAACTATGAGTTACCAAGAAGCTGATTACATCTCAGAACTTAGAAAGATGGTGGCTTGTTAAAAATGAACTTTTATTTCATCTTATTTTAAAATGAACTAGGAATTGTGTTGCGTTGTGAACCCAGGTCCAGGCTGATTCATGGATGATTCAGTTTGCCATCACTGGACTGACCATTAATGATACATTTCTATTGTTTCCCATTTGATTCTAACGTGAATTAATATCTGGCTCAAGAACAAGAATCTCGGTGCATGTTTTACAGAGAACCTTGATGTTTTTCCAATCTCCAATCTCCAATTTCCCAGTGTTGGTGAGCCTGTGCCCACTGTGGCATCAGATTCTTGTTCTCCTCTGACCTCTCTCATCAACAAAGTGTTAACAACCACAGGGCCACTACTCACAAGATGGTTTTATTTTCCACACTGTTCTGTGTAAACTCTGTAAACTTCAGAAGAGCAGCAGTTTCTGAAATACTCAATATATCGCTTCCAGCACCAACAACCATGCCACTGTCAGTCAATGAGATCATATTTTTCTCCATTGTGATGTGAACATTACCTGAATTATCTGTATAATTTTTACAGGGTTGCTACTACATGATTGGCTGATTGGATAGTGTTCCTTTTCTGTCAGTAAAAAGAGGCAAGAGATGCGTTTGGTAATTTGCACAGCTCATGTTCTCCAACAGAGAACATGAGCAAGTCTTTTCAGTCCCGGGTTGTGTTTGGTTGTGTTTGCACCCTCAAGATAATTTAACAGCAGTGAGTCTTTGGCGTTTCTGTAGAACACAACCTGTGTTGTCCTTCACATCTTTGTTTTCATAGGAGTTTAAATGAGAGATAATTAAAAGCTCAATAAATCGTTAGAACTCCCACTGCTTTAACTAAACCTGACGTGAAAGTGGCCTTGAACAATAAGCTCTTTTCCTTAAGCTAATAAACTTTACTTGATCATGTATACAGTACCAGAAGCACAACTTTACAGTTGTTGTCAGATGTTCACATACACAAATATTAATGTCATGGCAATATTGGGCTTTCAGTGACTGATTCTGCTACAGAAAGAACATTGTACATACATATTTAATTAAAAAAAAAAATTAAATACATTTGGTGCATATTTATGTTGGGTTTTCTGAAATTAACACATGGTCAAAAATATACATACACGCACTTAGATTGTTAATTCAGTGGTGCTGAAGTTCCAAAACGTCTTTTAACTTGCCAAGACCAAGGCCTCTTAACTTCCTGCTATTGATCATGACGGACTACAGCTGTTATCTTCACTGAGCACAATGTAAAGAGGCACTTATTGGATTAGCCAACACAGTACACTAAGAAAGTCCAAGGAGCTCAGTGCAGATCTGAGAAAGAGGATCACAGATTTACACAACTCAAGAATGTCTCTTGGAGCCATTTACAAACAACTGCAGATTCCACTTCAAACAACAGTGTGTAAGTATAAGTTATTAAGAGGTTTGCCGAGCCACTTTGTTGAGAGAATCACCCTCAGCTGAGAGGAAATTTGTTTGGATGGTCAGGAACAACTCCGGAACCCTCAAGGCTCAGGCCTACAATGAATTGGAAGCTGCTGGAACACTCCAGAGCTTTGTACTGCCATGGACTGAGAGGCTGCCATCCAACAGAGAAGTTCCTGCTCCAAAATATCATTCAAGATCTTTAAACACCTTCAAGGTAGTTTAAATTTTGCAACGGACCACATGGACAAATAAGGCCTTCTGGAGGACAGTTTTATGGTCGGATGAGACAAAGATTGAGTTGTTTGGCCACAATGACCAGACGTACAGAGGAACACTGTACCAAATGGTAAGCATGGTTGTTGTAACATCATGCTCTTGGGCTGTTCTGCTGCCAATGGAACTGGTGAATTACGCTAAGTGGAATAATGAAGAATCTGACACTTGAAACTTGGACACAATTAGGTGTTTCAACAGGACAATGACTGCAAAACAAATCAAAGCTGTTTGTGGAACGGTTAAAGCTAAAAACAAGTCCTGACTATCAAAAGTATGTGGACTGTGCTTAAAAGGAAGGTCCATGCCAGGATACGCACAAATTTAAATGATCCCTACCAATTCTGCCAAGAATAGTGGTCATATATCCAACCAGAATTCTGTCAGAAGCTTGCTGATGGCTACCAAAAGCATACCAAATGGTGAAACTTGCTAAGGGACATTTGTGTGTGTGTCAAGTGGCTTTTATTGTCATTTCAACCATATACATGTAATACAGTGTACAGTGAAATGAGACAGCGTTTCTCCAGGACCAAGGTGCTACATACAAGACAACAGCTTTAGCGCTTAACCAGATATTAGATGTTTTTTGTGTGTAATTCTGTCCCTGTGTTGACTTCAGAAAGAAAAACTAAAGAAATTCAAACTTGTGCACCAAATTCTTTGTTTTTTTATATTAAAGATGCAGGGAGTGCAATTATTTTGCCACAGAGAAAGAACAGACTAATGAAAAGCCCAATACTGCCATGACATTCATGTCCATGCATGTGAACGTCTAACCACAACTGTATAATTATCCATTAGCATGACAGAGACATTTAAAAGGACTTCTAAGAAAAGTGACGATTCTGTGTTCAGTTTTGGAGCTTGGCAGATGTCCAAATTTTTATTTACAGTATACCAGTAAACCGCCCACCATTACTTCAGCAAAATAATACATACATCATTCCTGATTTTCAGAGATCAGACCAGCAGAAAGATTTGACATCATTGGAGTGAAATAAGCCCGTGCCTCAGGAACCAGCTGACATCATGAAGAGTGGGAAACAGCCAGTGGGCACTTATGTCTTAAGCCAACTCCTACCTTTCGAACAATTTGAAATGATGAAAATGAGAGATATTACAGTTTACCATAATGTTCTGTTCATGGCATATGCTGGAGTTCATCTTTAAGAGCAGGTTGCAATGAAATGACTTAAAAAATGTTAAATATCATACCTGATATTAAAACTCCAGTATTACTTTATGGACAGAATAAACTGGCTACGTAACTCTAAAGCATATTCTTGCAGTCCTGCTTATTGGGGTCAGTAAGATACACATGCTCAAGGACACAGCCCACACAGCCTTTCCACCATGCAGTGGCAGGCGCTGTATTTCTGGCCATACACATACTACATCAAATCCTCTTAATACCCCCATATCACATCCAAATGTACTTCTTAAAATACTCTAAAGCGAGAGAGGGCACACATACACACGGATTTACGATGCTTCTGATGATGATGATGGATTTATGGATGCATCAGCTACATCTAGGCAATACAATGAAAATATAATGTCAATATTGTGATAAATTCTGTTAAAATGCACTTTTCAGTAATATCGCATATATACCTAGCATAGTTATTACAATTTCAAACTCTGATCGCAAGCAGCTGATTAGACATTAAAATTTTGCACAAATCATTTATTGCAAAAAAAAAAAAAAAAAAAAAAATTATATATATATATATATATATATTTTTTTTTTTTAAGTTTTTCATGTTTTTTCCTGACATATCGTAATATATGATTTGCTTCATAAAAAGAATTCAAGCATCATATGATATTGCCATATTTCTCACCCCTTATAAGAGCAGTTTTGTTGTAAATAAAGGGACCAGCTCACCGTTCCCAGGAGCCTCTGCACGGAGTAGGGAATTGCCATTTTCAATGCCATCAATATTCCATTGTGCTACGTTTGAAAAACAATCTGCAACAATGTGGCAACATCCTGGGCCACAGATCGTATGCTGTAACGTGAAATTGAATAAAACATTTACCGTGCCAATGGCACAAATTATGCACAATCTACTTGCAACAACTGCTCATCACTGTCTGTCACTGCTTGCCAATGTTGTGCATATATTGCACATAGTTTACGCATGGCAAGCACTGGCCTGGATCCGAGTTTTCCCGTTTCTGCCAGGGACTCCTTCTTCTCTCTGACGGTCAACAATCATAATGCCCACAGTCGCCACATATAATCACTTTTGCATCTGTTCTGAATCTTGTGAATTCAACAGGTCTCTTCTATCACTGAACCCTGATTGCATGAAGCTTTTTGGGCCACAGCATTCCAAGGCGTGGGCTGTCGCACCTCAAATTCATGTAGGACGTCTTCACACATGTATAATTATAACGTGTCAATGAGTGATCATTCGTGCCACTGAGTGCAGGTGTGACATCATCACAACTTACGTGGAAATAGTGCATGCCCTTGGCATAACTATATATTAATGATGGCCATGGTGAGGCACTGCATGTCTTAGATGCGTCACATGCTCGTGGCATGTGACCGATGGCACAAACTCTGCTCAACTTTGTCATGATGGCCAGTGTCATGCCGTCTTTAGGCGCACATGAGCAGACCTGTTCGTGACCAAAATTCATGCAAGTGTCAGGCTGACTTTTGGCACAACGAAATGCTGAATTGATGGACAAAGCAAACTCAACATTTAGTAACAACTCTTCTGGCCAATTTCCTATTTTTAAAAAAGCTTTAGCCATATAATATACAGCCTGTCAGGTCAAAAGCAACCATGATCAACTGTTCCTACAAGGGCTGGAAATCTAAATTTGGTACGAAGGTTTGTAGAAATACAAATTGCCAAGCAAAGACAAAAATCAAATCCAAAACACAACATATAAAATGTTAATGAAAAATAAAAGATGGAAGAAAATATCGTACTTTCCACCTCTGCATGTCACTGACCTCATCCATCTCAACAAAGAAAATCAACTGTATTACTTGATCTGTGTGCCTCCGTTATATTACCACATTTTCTCACAATACCTCATCCAGAACATCTCAAAACACGGCATTTTCATCTACCAACAGTCTTTTACGACGTTCTACTGGTCAGTGATGCATCTTCCTGGAACTGTTAAGACTATAAGATGGTCAAGCGGACATCTGACGTGCTTGACAAAGATGGTAAGGAATCCAAAAGCAAAGACAGCAAACACGCCTGTAGTTTGGCACTTTTTTCAGGAGTCGATCTCAGTTTTACGTTAAAACATGTCGAGTACGGGTGTAATATACAACTTTTAAAGGAGAATTCTGGAATAGAAAATAGAATACATCATTTGTCACGGTGTGTAGTATTCTGTAGCATGGTACTGTAACACTTACTTTTTAAAATGTTTTTTTTTTATGTTCTTCTGTTTTCAGAACGCAATACGGAAATACCTGGAAGTTCCTCCTTTGATTTACCGATCCGTACCTCCGAGCGCATGTCTTAGATGTCTTAGATTCCAGGAAGAAAAAAAAAACTCGATGTAGCTCTATATCTATTGTGTTCTTACTGAGGAGTTGCTTATAATGGGCATTTAGGTGTCGCACTTTGTTCGGCTTGCCAAAGTGTTTAGAGCATTTGTCTGGACAACACCTCAGAAATGCCCAGAAATAAGACGCCCAAAAGAGGTAGAACTAGCTAATATTTGCTAGCAAATGCTTGTCTTCATGCATGTAGCGACTAGTAAGATGGCTAGTCAAGTCGTTAACACAAAGATAATCAATCGTGTAACACTGCTAGTTAACGGTAGCTACTTGTGGTAGCTTGGCAACTTCAGTTATTTGGCTCAGTGTAACTTTGAAAGACCTATAGCTGACGTGATATTTTTAGCACCTTGCATTCGGCTCTGTGCTTCCACCACCTTTTTTCTGCAGCCCCAAACAACATCGTAGCTGTTATATAGCGCACTACGGCAGGAGGCCATTGTGTTGTACACTGTGTACAAAGGATAAGTAGTGAAGAAGGACTCGGGATTGATACTGGCCAAACTATGTGTTAACAGGGATTAAAAAATAACACTGCATGATGAATAAACGTGGAGTTGGTGGAAGCAGTCGACTTTCTGTCGCACCGCTCCACTTACTATGACCTGGCAGAGTCCCCAAACTGCCACCCCTCTTCTCCAGTGCTTTTCTACCGGGACTCATTTCTTGAAAGTGGAATGGGACTCAAACCCACTTTACCATTTCTTGAACGAGGAAATATCCACCTTCATTCCCTAAAAATAGCAGCGTTATGTTAAAAAAAAAAAAAAAAAAAAAACTGCAGGCAGTGCTATACAGGGCACTCATAAATACCCTCAAATTAAAGCTGGCAGTCTGTATTTTAACTTCAAGCCTCTTTTTTGAGAGGATAGTTGGCTTGAATGCATACCTATTCCACACAGGAAGTGACGGGAGTTTACTCTCAGCCCAACCGCAACCGCAGAGACGAAGACTTCAAGCGTACATGTGAAAAAAAAGACCAAAAAAAAAAACAAGCAACTGACTGATCAGCTTAAGCGAAGACTGAAAAGCCAGAATTATGACAAAGACCAAATCTAATCTCTAATCTCTAATTAATTCCAGACATTTCATCCATTTCAGGCAAGCTCAAGAGAAATGCAAAATGTGTTTGTTAGTAGTAGACACGGATATGTTCACATCTGAAATTTTGGAAGAAATGGGTAGTGATTTTATAAATAAATAAAAAAAAAAAATAATAATAATAATAAAGAAAGCTCCTATAATAAGAATAATAATGGACTACTGCACAGGAATTTCAGAATGTGAAATGTCAGGGGGGGGTGAAAATTGATGTGATGACAGTGATATGAATTGTGGCAGGAAAACAATGATGTGTCAAATGCAGGGGTGTCACAGTTTGAAGTACACGGATAGATAGGATGAGAATCCATAGAATGACATTTCCATAAAATGCTTCATTATAAGCTCGAACAGAGTGGCTGCGAGGAAAGGCGTCGACGCTTAGCCTAAAATAGTCAGCAGCTTTATTACTTCTGCTCAACAAAGCCATGTTCTTCTATACGTTTAATAGTTGTGTACAATGAAGTTAGAAACAAGCTCGGCACGGCAGCAGATGTAATGTGTTTACAACAGAAGCACATCACAAGTAGTGTGTTTTAGGGGGAGGCCAGATTGCAGGGTGGTGTGAAACTTTTGAAGACTCATGGCTGGACACATAAGGTATGAGAAGCACCTGTAAAAAAAAAAAAAATAAAAAAAATGTACAGGTAGATGGTAATCTCAAGAAATGCTTTTTAACTGGTATTTATAAAAAAAAAAAAAAAAATCAACAGTGACATAACTGTCCGATCATACACCAACTGACTAACTGTTAACTCTGACACTATAACAACCATGAAGGGGTTTAACTGGCCAGGAACACCAACACCTTCGCTTTTTGGGAACCTAAGTAAAGTGAATGTAAATCATAGCATGGAATAACCACAATTAGAATAATGCAAGACTTACTACGGTTTACACTGCTTTCAGTGATGATATTTGTAGTTATAAAACATTTTCTCTTAGTCAAGGCAGTTGCTCATTTAAGAAAAACATAGACTTTGTGCTAATTTCAAAGCTTCACTGGATCATGCAGGTCTGCCAGAAAAGAAATTTTACTTTGTTGTGATCTCATTTTAATGTTAACTGTCCAACAAGGAAAATCAAAACGTATTCTGAGTACGCAATTGCAGTTAGCAAATCACTCAGATTTGTGCACAACACAGAGGATTTCTATTTAGTCACACGCACAAACCCCATACAGAGAGCTAAAGATGACAAATGATGACTAAGTAGTGAAAGAGTACCTCCTAAGTGCAGGATACACCAAATCCTCCAGTAATGCAGCTCAGCCACTGCAGCGCCTCCTCAGACCCACACATCTAATGGAATATCTAGTTACATATATATTTTTTTTTAATTTGTGGATTTGAGCTGGACTTTTTCTCTTTAAGGCCATTAAGATGAAATGACAAAATCTTCCTTAAATGTGTGTGTAAATCTGAGATCAACTTAACAGCGTTATCCGCAAATAAAACTGCAGCCAATGAGCTGCCACCCGAGGTTCACATTAGTGACTTTCCATGTATAAATTTACACAATCTCAGAGCATGAACTGAATTTTCATGAATACTAAATTTCTTGTGTAAATGCTCCTGTGAGCATTAATAAAATATTCACATCCAGTTTGAGTACAAAGAGGCAAAAGTTGGCCCTTTTTTGGAATCAATGGCACCAAAAATGGCGACTCACTACTTGCCACAGAGGATTCTGGGAAGGGTGAGCTGGCCCCTTTAATGAGCATTACAGAGACACTGCAAAAACTCTTCATTTCATGACGCATCTAAACCTTTTTTTTAATGGCTGTCATGTACATGAACTCTTGTGTGGATGATGTAAGGACACGTGGCTGACCAGGAAACAACGTCACTTCCAGGATCCCTAAAATATACTATTCTTAATAGTTATTGAAATGGCTGTCATTAGTACATGGATCATATATTCACGCCAGAAATTAATGACATTAAACCCTATAATCTACATTTTACCTTGAAAACTATAGATTTTAAAAGTTCTGTAGTGAGCGTTATGCCAGGATCAGACAACGGGATATTTGTCTTTCATGATGGCCACCATGTGCCGTGTCTTAGTGGCAAGACTGCAAGTGTTAAACATGAACCATTGTTCATGTTCTTGCATGTCGTCGGGCAGGCAGGTCAAGAAATTTTCCATCAGCTACGGAACACGTCGTCGGAGTTAAACTAGGTGAGAAAATACAAACATTTCGGACGTCTGGGCGTCATGACGTGTCCCAGACACCACATCAGTGTTTTTGGATTATGTCACACTACATCATTCCCGACGTTCATATTTAGGGCCCGACGTTGGAAATCTGTCATCCGTGACAAAATCAAGTCAGAATCTGGCTGAATGCGTGAAGTCTGATCATCATTTTAAAGACATTTATCCACTAGTCCATCATCAGAGGTGACCTTTGAGAAAAAATACTGGAGCTTAACCCATAGCAGGTGGCAAGCACCCCAGCAACATGATCCATCTCACCCAGCGCTGAGTGGCACTCTTCTCAGAGTCCATGTGTAAGGGCAACTGCACAGTGAGTCTCTCCAAGTACACTGCGGCAGGGCAGTGCTTTAATCTGAACCGGTTCTCACTTTCAGCTTTTCATAACGCAAACCTGCAGCAGTGTTCAGAGGCTGTTTATGGACCTATTTTAATCAGATTTGCCCCAAGCATGCGCAACAAGCGACCAAATCCGGGCTCATCTTCAGAGAATGATCACTGCGATGCGTTCATTCAGACATGTGAAGGAGCAGCCTGCTATTATTATTATTATTATTATTATTATAATAAAGGTATTTTATTACGTTGATCGTATTATAGGATCAAGGTTTGCTATAGGTGATGAAGATTATTCCAGTGAAGGATGCCCTGTCACATACATACATAAAAAAAAAAAAAAAAAAAAACCTACACAATTAACATTATTAATGGCACAGGAGGATGAAATCTTTAACTGTGATTCGAGGCCAGGCCTTGTTTTGTGCATGCGACATTTAAAGCAGGGATTAATCTGCATCGCCTACACAGTCTGGGCTAAGAAAAGGCAGATACACTGGCACTGAATCAACACTGCAGAAGAGATGCACAGATGCACCTGCAGCTCAACGCCTTGCATGATTTCACCTTCCTTTAGTGTCGTTAGCTAATGACCAGCTGGGATAAAAATGCCCCAAGTGGGAGCTCGTGCAGCCCGAACACGCTCTCTGCAGCGTTCAACGCAACCGCTTGTCCATCACGAGCACGCGCATGACTCCACCTGTCGAAATGAACTGATGTTTTTGGACCTACCTTAAGGAGAACTGCTCCCAAACTTCGCCGCAGGTACTGAGAGCAGCCGGAGGAGGAAGGCGAAATGAACGCTGTTGCCACAACCTACCGTCCCTGTGGCAGCAGCAGCATCACCAGAAAGAAAGAGAGAGAGAGAGAGAGACTTTCACTGCGCACTCCTTTACGAAATGGGCGGGGCTTCAGTGCACGCCTCCACACTGGCGCAACTTCACCCGAGCGCGTGAACATACAGAGCTTTGCTGAAAACTAGGTGCATTGTGGGTATTGTGTACCCTACGGGGTTCTCAAAACATTTGCACACAATTGTAGAATAAAATTCAATTTAGTGGAATACAGTAACATTTCCATTATTTTTCCATTATTTATTGGTGCTGTATTGCCATCTGTTCCTAATCATTCCACCAATAGAACACATTTTAATAAATTTGTATTATTATATTCAAGCTGATAGTTTTTACAGGCTACTGCCACCAAAACAATGATATATCTATTTTTAAAGGTCCTCTATGAAGGATTTAGGGGGGGCTCTATGGAATGGAATATAATATTCATGAGTATGGTTTCTTCAGTGTGTATAATGACCTGTAAGTGAATCACTGTTTTGGTAAGGTTAGAATGAGCCGTTTATATTTATATAGGGTCACCAAACAGCCATGTTGTGCCAGTACAGTAGCCCAGGACAACCTCTGGACAACCTCTAGAGAGCGACTTCCACGTTTTGCATTTTTGCAAGTGGCAGCGTGAATCCTGAAGGAAACACTGGAGAAAGGAAAGGGTATTCAGTTGGTTGACTCCTACATTGTGGACCTTTAAAAAATCATTTGAATAGAAATCTTCTTGTTTCTTAGGAAAATGTCTTAAATTTTTGACAACTCATCCTGTGTCTAGTCTTTTCCAGAAATGCTCTCTAAAACGCTTCTTAACGGTTACAGCTCATTATCATGATTAAACCCATGTGACCGTTCATATAAGCTAATAATAATAAAAACTCAATAAAAAATAAAACAAATGTGATAATGGTGGGTTGTGATTTCCACCAATGTACTTAAATTTAATAAACCACTGTAATGAAATATACCCCCTGAGTATATTTCACAGACCCAGACGCCACTTTAAAAAATACTGCTCTATAATGTACATAATTTGGACACTAACCTATTTGCAGTATATTGTGGGATATCATAAGCACCCAGGATATTCTCTTCATACCGGTGGTGTATATTAGGCATGGGAGTCACTCATGTTGGCTTGTATATAAGTAATATGATAAGGTCACGTATATAAATACGTAAATAGTGCGGGATTCCATGTTGTTTAAACTTGTGTAGTCAATCACACATTTGTATAATAATGGAAAAGATTAGATCAGAAAAGTCATTCAACATAGTTTTAATAAACTTTATGACGGTTATACTTTGATTTGGGGTTATGTGGTAATGACAGTCTTGGACACAAAACCCAGCTAAATTGGAGGAAATAGAGTTCATGAGGAACTGCCAGTATGTCAGTTAATAATTTTAAGCAACCCTTCAAATTTAGCCGTCAGGTTTTGTTAAACTGTGTATGCCACAGTTATAATGTAGCTGCCGTGATTAACCTGCAATTCGACTTGAAGCTATATTGCCACTCACATTTGATTCTGACCTTCTTGTAATTCAGTGTTAAATAAAATACATCTTCAGGAAATATATAAATAATTATCTGAGTAGAAGCATGGTACCATAAACTTGCCAATTTGCCAAAACTCACGTTTACTACATAGGGCATAGTGGTTCTAATTAAGGACCCTGTTTTATATGCAGGCTTTTCATTTCGACAGAGGCTAATCACAGCTTTTCACTATGCTTCGTGTGAAACAATTCACATTTCTATCATTAAAGTAGGAGCCAAGTTGTCATGGATGTCTTATAGTTGCTTAGCAACTCCTGCCTCTCCAGAAACACTCAACAGGTATATGTGGATGCACCCTGTAGATTTTAACACAGTTGCTAACAGAAATATCAGCCACTATAATAATACACTGTACCATTCTTACTTTCAGTTCTATCAACATTCGAACATTTCTTATTTCAGTAATACATTCGTAAATGGGTTAGTTGCTACAACATTTCATATCACAATGGAAAGCCATATAAATAACAGTAGCACATTATTCCAGCATAGGACATTATATGATGCTATACAGAAGCAATACCACAACACACTTCCCAAGTCGAAAGGCCAGCAAGGTAGAGCAATATCATAAATTTTCACATGGAGAACACAGCAGAATATTATTGCAGTTGTATTGCTTCTGTCTCCTCGGCACTCTGGTGCTTGTAAAAGGTTTGGGTTCTTTTTCAGAAAGTCATAGTGCATTGTACCCTATAGGGGCGGGGTGATATGACAAAATAGGATCAGAATATATTCACATCATGGTATACTTTTGCTTGAAAAATTATTGAATTGTTATAACTCTGGTTTAGCTTACAGTTGGTGATTTATTAAGTTATTTAGACCATGCTGTGTGTTCAACTGGGATTTGAATAATAGAAAGCCTGAGGCTAACCACTTGCAGCCGCTAACCTTGCAACTTACCATGATCTTTTTTTTCTTTCTTAAATCAAAGTTGATTCATGGAAATGCTTCCAAATTTTCAATCGTACAAACGTGTTCAATAGGCAGGGGTGTGTGCTGAGACTCGTTTCTCCTGTGTAGTGCTGCTTTGTGCAAGCAGTTGCTATGGCCACGACACAGAGTCTCCTGGGCTCCTGTCAGTCGAGAAAGGGCCATGATGAAGAAGAAGGCCAACAATAAAAAAAAAAAAAAAGGCAGATTTCAGGCAAGAGAAAGTGAGCGGGTGGGTGGATGTTTACTCACTCTTGCACTCACTCACAAATTTATCTTACTGCCCACGTTTGGCATGCAGGGGCATCTACTAGTATGTGAGTGTAATCCGTTGCTCCGTTCATAACAGTTTTAACTCTACGCCATGTAGGAAAAAGTGCAGATGTCATTATACAACACAAGACTGTAGAAAGTCATACAAAAATTATTGATTAGTGAACAGTGTTTCTTGAAAGAGAAAGTGGGTCTCTATTTGAGATCAGTGTGAACAAACTGAAGAATCTTTGGGTTGAAATACTGTACATATTTGGTCAGTATGTCAGTATGATATATACCAAATAAAAAACTGCAGAACTGTTGAGAGCATTGGTTTATTTTTTATAATAAAAAAAAACTAAATTGGAAGCCAATATGAGGTACATCATTTAATATTACTGCAATCAGTATTTTACAAACTGACAATTAAACTCATAAGCACTCATGGGTTACTCCATACCAACTCACCTAGGCCACTGTAGTTCATATCATGTCATTTTCTTGAAAAAAATTCATGTGAAATCTTCTATTAAGTATATGGAACCTTGCAAAATCCTATAGCTCTACTCCAAATACGATTTTAGTTATGAATTTTTGGATTCAAAAACTTTGGGCCTCAGAGCTAGGTTTTGTTATTTTTGCTATTCTTTGTATGGATTGGGTTGAAATGTTGTTCATGTAAATAATTGCTGCTGTATGTTTTACAGTAATCAAAGTAATAAAAATGACCTGAACAAAGAATCTTTAATTTCAAAAATTAATATCTCTGCACTTTATTGCAACCAAATTTGGATTCCCTGTAGTATTAATATAGTTTTTATCATATCTAGAACTTTTTTGGGGCTGAATAAAAAGACAAAAAAGTCTGCCAAAGCTCATGATAAATAACCTCAATGCTGAAAACCCCACTTTGTAAGATATTGTAACTGTACTGTACTGAAAGATTATCTTAATTTCTTTGAAACCTCTTTATGGGAAATATTTATTGCAGATATATAAAAATGTAAAGATGTTATATTGTTATGTCATCATTTAATAATGTTTTTGATTAATTAATTAATTAATTAATTTTATTTTTTGTACTTTTCACAGGCATTAATACTACATTCAGTGGTTTTATTTCAAAGGTTCTCTATCTCTATGTGATGCCTATTGAACCTGAGGGTTTTGGAAGTTTGGAAGTTACAGCTTGTATATGTCAGTTTCATTTTCCACTTCATCTTCTTTTTATGCTGTGCAACACGTTATTGGATCCAGCACTAAGTGACTGATAATGACCAACCTGGTATATCTCAAGCTGCAATGCGTCATATAACCCCTAGTGTGCTGAATACCAAATTCAACTTCCTACCCATCTGTATTTCGGACATGGCATCAAGGAGTGTGCATTGGTATAAAAGAAAAGTTCTTGCCCTGAAAGTCACAACACAGTTTGTGATAAATTTAAAAAATGACATTTCTCTGTGTGATTTACTTGGTATCCATGATCACCTGGGTACAGTATAAATTTGTTCTCCATTTTCATATCAAAGCATTTTCTTTTCATATCACTTAATTCACATTTGAAATCTTCTGTAATTCAGCTCCAGATTTTGGAATTTTCCAGAGTTGTTAAGCTTATAATATATATTTTTATTGGCTTAGACATGAGTCAAAATAACTTCCACTTCTACCTCTGAGAAAATCTTGTTTGTGTTGTTTACTTGTCATTTTAGCATTGTGAGCTTGCTTTCTTGGAGTTTTGCGAGCATCACCGAAAGCAAATCAGCTCTGCCATGCATGTGCCTGGTAATTTACAGGTGCTTGTTAGTATTCAACCTACGCATGCTAAAGAAAATAAGCGTTTCCAAAACTTTTGTAAATCCAGCAGAAATTTCTATTTCAGTCGAGCTTATGCAAACATTTACATGCAACTTTATTAAAAGATTCATAAATGAGGCCCAGTGTGTGATACAGGAGTCTATAAACAATGTCTGCAATGGACAAATAGATACAAAGTAAGTTGCAAAGCATTTCCCTCTTTACCAAGCTTTTTCTCTTTCTCTCTACCCACGCACTGTATTAAATTCTGCCAGCCTCTATCACACTGTGCTCTAAGAGGAAACCTATAGAAGAATAGGCAGTATTATGGTGGGTAACAGTGTGTATGCTGTAGACTCCACTGCCTCAAGGCCACTTTGTTATTTGTTAACGGGGTCTGTGGGATCGACCCCCTTTCAGCCTCCCCATGAACTCGACCGGACAATCGCTGTCTCTCACCATTAAGTGAGAGTGTGTGCGCTTTGCTTGCTCGTGTCGGTTATATTTTGAGACCATACAGCTTGAAGTCTCCCCCCTTTCCATATACATAGCATAGCATCTTGCCTCTTCCATTTAAATATCCCTCCAGTTGCTGCAGTACATTACTACAGCACCATGGTTTTCTGTACAGTAACATAAAGTATGGCTATATTACATAAGTCCTTGAATCAAGGACCTATCCAGTCATCTCCATGGAAACGCAGGCACTCAGATGAATACCATGACACACAGACAAAAGCTGGAGGGTGCAATCAATGGTGGATTGTGGTTATGTAACTGGGACAGATTGGCACTCACAGATCTCTATAGCCTTTTCACTAGGCATATAAATCCTGTGGTTTTTGGCTTGCTCCAATTAGACCACATATTTCTGGAAACCAGTAGGACAGTAGGCATAAGAGGCTCCCTAAAGTGTGGGAAAACATGGAAATATGGTCATAGGAGGGCTGAGGTTTTAGTTCGAATATTATTCAAACTGCTAAAGATATCCACAGGGTTAGAGTTTGCCTTGCACTGACATGGCATTGGAAAACTTGTGGATAAAATGTAGAAGATTTATATATTTCAAATGTAAGCTCTTTATGAGATTTTGTTCATCACCAAAACACAAACTGAGTTACTGTTAGCTGTACCAAAGTACAATGAAGAGTTGTTTTGGCTTGCCTGTATTTTATTAATTTGCCTTCAGCAATCAAAATCCTGGTCAATTGTGCGAGTCCAAGAGAGCAAAATTGGCCGTGCTGTCTGGGTGGGAGGGGTAGCCTTCTCTCTCGTCTATGAATCACAGTGACACAATCCAATCATGGGGCATCTCTGAGCTCATGTATGTGGGAGTGAGCAGATAGAGCTTTCCCCTGAGTGTGTTATGCTTGCCTGTGACAATTTTCTATATCTATGTCATTTTGATCATTTGAGAAAAAGAGTGTTTTTTAAGTGCCAATATGTTATAACAATATGCAGCTAAATGACAAGGGAACTCTGCACTTCATCAGGTAAACCATAATTTAAATCCACACCAGTTTTTATACACTTCCAGCAATCACTATTTGTGACTTTTAAAAGGTAGATGTTATAGCTAGTTTTACTGAGAGCCCTTTAGAAGGAAAAAGAAATAGCAAAAAAAAATAGACTATCGCAAGCTACTTAAATTGTCCATTATCATGACAGGTACAGCCAGTATAAACCTTCGCCTCCTCCCTCCTCTACTCTGTGTGTACTGCCTTTATATGCAGAGTCTACATGCAGTGTACACATATCCACATATAGTGTAATTGGAGACCAATTGGTGTGACAGGATGGTAATAAAGTAGTACCACTATTTGAGGGTGACTCCAATCAATGCGAACAGCACGGTTGCCATTTTCACTTATCAGACTATTTGCTCTGACTGATACTGACTACATGTTAATTTTCTCTCCTGGTCAAAAAACACAACATTAAATCGCTAGATAATGTAAATGCAAATAATTTAAGTAATGGTAATGCTAGCTTGTATAGAGTGGGTTGAATGAGTGAGGTTTGTGTGATCGACTGTAAATGGTGTATGTCACGTCCACACCCAACAAAGATTCCCATGAGCACTTGCAACCTGACAATATGGCCAACACTCTACGTCGCTCTCAGTCTCCAGTCTTCTTATTAGCTACTCCTGCATCCAATCAGTCTTTATACCGAGGACTCTTCAAATACACACTAAGCATAAGTCTCAGTTCTTAGTGTCTAGTACTGCCTAGCTGTGTTTTTTCTGAAAGCTTTTCTGGTTTTGTGACTTTCTGCGGTTTTTTGGATCATGATTTGCTCTGTTTGTACATCACCTGAACCTTGTCTGTATTCTGGCCCTGATTTTGCCTGCCAATTTTGTACTTCTGCCATTCATGTTTCTTCAAGTGAAGACACTGAACCGTACCTGCATTTGTATCTGTCAGTTCCTGTATCACAGTCTGTATGTGAACCTAGCAAAGTATTTCATCAGACTGAAACAGAACCTCTCCCTTTTCTTCATAATTACAAGGCTGGAGATGCATAATAATGGTGCATAATAATGGTTTCATAATAACACATTAGTGTGACTTGTTTCTTGTGTTTGGGTTTGCAAGGATTTAGATTCAGAAGCTAGATGCAGTGTAAATGCTATTAAGAGACCATGTTTCCCATCCCATATATATGAAGAGTTTTCTGGTCACACACATATGAATAAAATAAATTATGCACAGAAAGTCATGAAATTTGTGGTTGAAATTTATGGTTGTTTTCAAGAAGTGTCAAATTTTCAGCATGAATTGTTTAGAGTACAAGAGGATTTTGAAAATGTGTTCTCTTTATAGATTCGCTTGTTATAAATGATAATATAGTGGCTGATCTGTGGTTGTTGGATTAGTAATAGTGGATTTACAGTATGAGGCATGATAGTTCAGAAATGGAAGTGGCCGCTTTAGCTGAACGTCAGAATCGGGTGGAGAAACCAGAGAGCTCCAGCTTAGGGATGGTTTTCTCATTTTTGAAAACAGCCCGAGTGATGCGGCTGCTGGGGCTTCCCTCCTTACTCAGCCATATCTTCCTGTGGAGAAGAGGAAAAAGAGGGGTGAAAAGAAAGACATTTAAGTTGTTAAGTATGTAATGGTAGCCCAGTGGTTAATGACAGGGAGGTTTGTGTTTAAATCCCAGAAGCACCAGACTGCCACTGGAAGCCTCAACAGTGCCTGGAGATCTGCCTCCCTGAAGACTTTAGCTCCAACCATAATCTGACCATCCAGTCATTGCCTTCAGAAGTTCTTCATCACCTAAAAAAGGGGTGTTAGATTTTGTTTGGAGATGAAATCCGCAGGAAGGTAAATCTCCAGGAACAAGGTTGGTGACCACTGCTCTACAGCAACCCCCTTCAGCTCCTCTATGAATGATGATAAATATCAGTTTCTCTAATTTCCAATTCATGTCCAGAAGCAGGTTTAGGGAGTAACGGAATACATGGAACGACATTACGTTATTAGGATACAATAAAATGTAACTCTATTCCATTATATTTACAGAAAATAAAACTGTTATCAGATTACTAATACTTTTAGTAAAAACGGGGATTATTTACACTATTACAATATTATGAACTGCATAAGGGCTGCAACAACTAATAAATAAAATCAATAATAAAAATAATTGCCAATAATTTCATTATTAGTTGAACTGCATTATGAAGCACACTGTGTATGCGTTAGGTCACTTCATAAAGATGCATTTGAGTGAAATGGTGGAGCCGAAACATCAGCAGGACTTTGGTATCTGTGGTTATGATAAACCTTAGCGCTTTACAGTACACTACGCTACTGGCCTCATACCAGGGACACCACAGGACATAACTTGTGTTTTAATACAAGTAATATTATCATTAGTTTGTGGGAATGTGAGGAGAAGCATGATGTTCCTGCTTGAATTGTCCAGCTTTGTTATGTTTTGTTAAGCAGCAACTAGCGAAGCTATTTGAATCAATTAGCTTAAACAAGTAAAAAGGTAAACTAGACTATTTATCTGACTCTGCTTTCGGTTCACAAGTCGATCCCTAAAGAGTCGATTCACTAACCTCGAGCATTGAAAACTAAGAGTCAAATGCAAATCTTTGGAGTCGATTCCACACACTGAAAATAATTCCCCTCGCGCACACACAGCAAGCAATATAAACTTAGCATTGGCGTTTCAGTGAGCAAAACAGAAAGCTAATATTGAGTTTATCTTTATTTAGAATTTTTCTTTTTCGAAATTTGAACAAATCATGGCTTGGAATGCAGACACACAGCAGCAAAAGGTGTGGTAAGTGATTAAAAATGCGAGTAGAGTAAACAATGCTATTCTACATAGCGTCACCTTGAGTTAGTTAGTGTTTATTCAGCACCGTTCATATATGTAATGCTTATACTGAATGCGTATTAATATTCATTTGGTCAACATGAGCACTTGATAATATTCTCATGTTGTGACAGATTATCTGATAAATGTCATTAATGTAGTAATTATTGAATTGCTTTTAATTAAGGCTAGCTAAGAAAAACTTCTGTAGTAGTGCTGATTAAAATGCCGCAGTTAAATATTTTAAATAAATATCTTTTGTATATAATATATATTTTTTTAAATAAAACCAACAGCATAATCAATGAAAGGTTACTCAATTATCCATCCATCCATCCATCCATTATCTATACCGCTTTATCCATCTGGGTCACGGGGAAGCTGGAGCCAATCACAGCATCTTCGGGCGAGAGGCGGGGTACACCCTGGGCAGGTCGCCAGTCCACCACA
>JAQQZX010000013.1:5137839-5151064 GCA_030068355.1 Notoglanidium maculatum
TCCCGAGCTACTGCAAATACCTGACAATAATTGTAAGAGTCATGTGTGCACAGCCATTAATAAATGGAATTCTTAAGCTTTAATAAACCTGATACTGGTTTCGTGAATTAATATCATTTACAGGATTAATTACAATTACAATCATTTTCACTCTGAAGTTTCTATTTGGTGACAATGTAGGTTTGCCTCAATTATAAGATAAGATAAGATAATCCTTTATTAGTCCCACAAGTGGGAAATTATAGGTTTTAAGGTAAGTTCATAAATTCATTATTAACTTCTCAACAGATTTAAAATGTTCAAATATCCCATTTTTCTTAATGATGATGCAGTAGTCTCTTTTCAGCTGCTAACAGTGTTTTTAAAGGCTAAGTAAATTATTATTATTATTATTATTATTATTATTATTATTATTAATATTAGTAGTAGTAGTAGTAGTAGTAGTAGTAGTAGTAAATTAAAGAAATGATAAGCATCTCGAGCTCGTGCAGTAGGTGGAGAGTCGGTTCTCTGAGTCGGCTCTTTTGTGAATGTTAGAACTTTGAGAGCCGACTCTCATACGTAAGCTGTTTTTTTTTGTTTTTGTTTGTTTCTTATATGTACGCAATGTCTTTCCCCATTCATCTGCTCATTCATCTTCAGCAACCGCTTCTGCTGTAACCTGTTTCCAACATCCGAACTGCTCGTTTGCATGAATCGTGAAGCACGCATGTTTTTATGAGTTTGCACTTGTTTGCCTCAAACTGAATATACGATTCAAACATTTACAGTTTAGGGTTTTTTTTTGTTGTTGTTTTTTTCCAAGTATGTGAACCCATGGGCTAACAGGCACATAAATTCGAGGTAAATTGGAGACAGGTTCTCAAAAGGCACATAAAGTCTGGTTACTCCAGTGTCTGTTCTACTTAAGAAAGATGTGTTGATGAGAACCAACACATATCAGAGGACACGACTGAGCAGGAGTCATGGTTTTGAGATGCTGTGCTAAGTCAGGACCTGGACAGCTTGCAGTGATTGAGGGAACAATTAATTCAAAATTGCAGCCAGAATGTTTACAGGAGAATATCATGACAGTGTTTTGCACCTGAAGCTTAATAGAAGCTGGATGATGCAGCAATACAGTGAACCAAAACACACAAGTAGACCTATTAAATAATCTTATAATGACCAAGTATGACTTCAGACCTCACCTCATTTCAGATGCTACTGCATGACTTGGCTGTACAAGCAAGAAATCCTGGTAAACACTGAACTCGACTGAAATGACTATTTAACTGTTTAGTGTAGAGAGTAATCATCTTAAATTCCTCCTCTCTGAACAAGACTCATTCACAGCTACAGGAAACATTTGGTGGAGGTTATTCTGTTATTAAATAAAATAATTTGAATAGTTTTCTCAGCCAGGGCTTTAAAGTGTTAATCCATCCATCCATTATCTATACTGCTTATCCATCAGGGTTGCAGTGAAGCTGGAGCCAATCCCAGCTGACTCTGGGTGAGAGGCAGGATACACCCTGGACCAATCTATCATAGGACTAACACAGAGACAAACAGCCACTCACACCGATGAGCAGTTTAGTGTAGCCAGTGGATCTAATCTGCATGTCTTTGGACTGTGGGAAGAAACCAGAGCACCCTAAGGAAACCCAGGCAGGCACAGGGAGAACATACAAACTCCATACAGAAGGCCCCTATTGAGGCAGGTTTGAACATAGAACCTTCTTGCTGTGAGGCGATAGTGCTAACCACTGCACCACCATGCTGCTCTGAATTATTAAACATTGAGTTCAATTTAGGCATGAAGAGTACAGCAGTTGAAACAGAATGTTTGTCTATTATTATTTTCATTTGATCCCAAATTAAAATCAGACAGTATAATTATTTTAGATATCCATGTAATTCCAAAAGGACACAAAAACATTTACCCCTAGTCTGTAAAGAAATGGTATGCAGAGTTTGGTGTGAAAGTCCATTAGTCCTTTGTGGATAATATTGGACAACCTTTCTCTGAAATAAGGAAAGGTCACTTGTATTTCTTGGCTGCATCACAAGGGATGGACTGGCAGGAAGAGGAGGGCCATGTTGCATGATTTACCTGATCAGGTTCCATAAAGGAATTCTAACAGGAATTGGTTTCTTTTTTCTGGTGTAGATATTGATAAATTTGCACCAAACATCTGTTGATACCTCAGACTGTGTACAGGGTTTCCATGATGTTGCAGACTTCTGCAGGAAGGATGTCCTGGCAAAGAATTGTCAGCAGAATGGACATAGTTGCTAATGGACTGGAGTTTATTGGGTTGTCTGTGATATCAATAAAGATGACTGTTACATTGTATTTGAGTATTGCAAAGGCAACAGTCTGAAAAGGTCAGTCCAGACTTCTGTATCCTCAAGCACAGATTCCTATTCCTCATGAGAGATCCCAGACATTCCCAACCATTTGAGATACAAACTCTCCAGTCCTCGTCCTTGATCTGTCCCAAGATGCCTGATATACCTCTAATGGAAGCCAACCAGGTGGCATCCTTATAAGGTTCCCGAACCACCTCACTGGCTCCTAATGATAATGATACAATGATACAGCTAATGAGCTTATGATACAGTATCATTCTTGGAAGACTCAGCTTTGTTAGAGGAAGATCACTTAATATGTGAAGTACTGTGCAAAGGACCCTACAAGAATATATATACATAAGTAAACACAGTTGCTATGCATCTAGGCCATTACTGCTGGCAAATCAACTATCATGGGTTAGTGGACAAAACAAAAGGAAGGGAAATCTCACCTCAGAAACATCTTTCTTTTCATTTGCCTTTTGCTTATTATAAGCACTTTCAACTTTCTGTATTTCGTGTAATGGATGCTTTTATACTATGACAGATTTTAGTTTAGTTTCTGTCAGGTCTCAAAATCTTTCCTCGGAGTGCCATCATGGACACAATGGTCTTACCCCACACCCTCAGCATGCTTGATGACTTGTAAACTAATCAGGCTAAGGACACTTGCGTTTTTGCAGCTGTGACCCTTACTATAGGGCAGGTGAAGAGGTTAAGCAAACCAAAACAGTAATCCTGCCATTCTGACAGTGCATTCACTGGTAAATCTAAAATACTTTCATCTTTAAATACTTCACTGGAAGTAAGGTCACGTAATCTAATGCAAAGTTCATAGGAATTCAAATGAGCAAGTGCAATATTGTTGAATTCACCAGAATTTCACTAGACTGCATTAGCTCATGATGCATGGTTTTAGACACAGTTCAGGGGCACCCAAACCTATCCACAAATAGTTAGCATGGCTGCAGATTTTAAACAGCAGCACACTTAATACAACTCATCAATTGTTTGAAGACCAGTGCCAGTTGATTAAACAAGTGGAATCAGCTGTGGTTTCTGCTTGGTTTGAATGAAAACGCATGGACCTTCAAGGAGATTGGAACATCATGTCTTAGCAAATTAGCAATCATTTGAAAATATGAAACATGAATCATGTTACTAGCCGTAATATCCCGTAATATCTTATATAGGAAACCTGAAGTAAAGAACCAAAATAAGATAAGAATTTAGTGCAAAGGTGTTAGCAAACTGCTCAGAAGGGAGAAATTATATACTGAGTTACTAAACGCTTACTGAACTGTTGAATATTGAAGTATTGAGTATTGAAAGCGTTACATATTTTTAATGAAATTCCAACTTTGCCATTGTTAGAAGTTCCAGCTAATATTCCTGGAGAGAAAAAAATAAACAAAGGACTAGAATGACTAGAACTAGTTTAGAATTATGAAAAGTGTAGCATCTAAACCTATGAAATTGATCAAAATTGGTAGAAAATGGTATTTGTTTAGAGATTTAGTGTGCCTAAAGACAGCCTGACATGAATTTCGGTCACAAACAGGTCTGCATTGTTGCTTGTCAATGCACGCCAAAAAGGGGGCTTGACACTATTGCCGTCATGACAAAGTTAAGCGTAGTTTGGGCCATGTCAGGCCATCTGTCACACAAATTACGAACTAGGTGCGCATTTGCCATGAACATGTGAGACATCTAAGACACGCAATGGCACACCATGGCAATCATTAATACGCCATAGTTGCACCAAGTGCATGCACTATTTTCGCATAAGTTGTGATGATGTCACTCCTGGGCAGTCCTGTGCACTCACTGGCACAAATGATCACTCACTGGCATGCTTTTACACAGGCGTGAAGTGATTGTGTGGGAATTTGGGGTGTGATGGCCCACACCTTGGAATGCTATGATGGTCACTCAGCTGCGGGCATTATGATTGTTGACCATCAGCGGAAATTAGAGGAGGAAGAGAGAAGAAGGAGAGCATCCCAGGCAGGAAACAGAAACCAAGGAGTGTGTGGGTCAGAGATTGGTTGACCAGATGACATGAATATAAACAATAGGATCAGTTGTTGACCGAAATAATGGCGCTACTTTTGGTGAGCCAATACTTGCCATGCAGAAACTTGTTTACAATATCAGGATATAAAAAATTTTTCTTATACAAATGAATATAGACAAATTTTCTTTTACGTTAGCACAGGTAATACATTCATGAGATGACACTCTGTGCATCTGTAAACCATTACCCAAATTTGGCAAATCAGTTCAAACCTGACTACAAACCAGTGGGTTATGGTGGCTCAATGAATAATGTCCTATGCTCATGACTAGAAGAATGTCTGTTCACTGTTGGCCCCTTTGCCCCTTAACCTTCAACTGCTAAGCACTGTCCTTGAATTGGATTCACTTGTAAGCTGTTTTAGATAAAGGCATCTGCCAAATAAATAAATGTAAATATAAACTGAAAACAATGCGTTCTGGGAAACAGTCTTCATGCTGGATAGTAAACCCACAGCACACCTGGAAGCATTTTCGTGCAAACAGACAGACGAAATATTTCCACAACCAATGTAAACATACAACCTTCCACTTCAGTTACATCATCACAAAAGGGAGTTATAGAAGTTAGCATAAAACAGAGATTGCATTTGCTCAAGTTTAGATTTTATATCACATTCATTGAGATTTACCTTTGTCTCATCTATCCAAATTCTTGATCCTAATTAATAAAAGAACACCATAAAACAAAATATTTATTAGCAAAGAATGTTATGTTGGATATACCCAGTAACTTCAAGTATTGCACTAGTACGGTGCCTCTCAGAAGTCCTTCAGAGTCCTTCGGACTTTGGATATAATAAATCACTATACTAAAATTTATTTACAAAAAAAAAAACATGAAAGTTGTGCATAAGCGAATATTCAGCCCCTTTTTGTGAAACCCTTAAATTAGTTCTGGTTTAATTTTAAACCAGCTGCTTTTTGATGTCACAGAATTAGTTGAATGGAGTTCACCTGTGTGTAGTTACATGATCCCAATATAAATACAGCTGTTCCTGAAAGGGTCCAGAGTTTGTTAGACAACATACCTTAACAAACAGCATCATAAAACCAGAGTAGCTATTAAAAAAAAAAGTCTGGCATAGAGACTAGAAAAATGTTTGGTTATTAAAAAATATCCCAGATTTGATTTGACATCCGGTCTAACACCAAATTTAGACATCACGTCTAGCACCATTAAATCCATTACTTAAAAAATTAAAAGAACGGTCATGACTGGCTGGAGCCGGGTCTCTGCCACAAGTGACTGGGTAAGGAGGGGCTTAGACACAAAGCAACCCAGAGACCAGTGGTAACTCTTGACATGATGCTACCACTACCGTGCTTCAAGTGAAATATATATCCTGTATATTTAAGAATAGTATAGCACTGTTTTTTACAGTGGAACTATTATGTGTATTTAAGAAGCAAAGAAGGATGTCATGCAGATTAAATTATATGTAAAACTGGTATTGATCTAGGTGAACTGGCATTGGCTATGCTAAAATGCCCCAGCTGTAAATGAGTGTGTGTGTGTGTGTGTGTGTACCATGGTGTAGTGCTACTTTGTGGACAGTGTTTCCAGGATGAGCTATTCAGATCACTGTGACCCTGACCAGGATAAAGTTTACTGGAGATGAGAGTATGTCTATTTAGGTGTTCTGTTTTGTCGTTACCTGCTGAGGTGATTGAACCACTTGTGTTGCTTGCACTTTAATTTAATTACGTTTTTGGAATTTTATCCTAGTCGTGGCTTCCTGTTTTTCCTATAGGTCATGCCCTATTTTCTGGTCAGTTGGTAGACTGTTAAATGTAGCAGCTCTTGTTTCAGTGTCAGCTCCTTTATCAGCTTTCTGCCTGTGTCAGTTGTAACAAAGTCCGTAACTGGCTCTGAAGACAAGCAGCTCAGGATCTTAGTTTCTTAAGGTGTTGCTTTTTGCTTCTCATGTATACAGGCATTTCCAGTTGTCCAATTCAATATGGAAATAGAGACATCTTTATAATGTGGTGGCAGAATATAGTTTATTATGCAGAAAAATGTGCGTACTAAGTGCAGTGATGATCAGTTCTCAAATGACCAAGCAATTGAGAACACTTTGTCCGTAAACCTAACTGTCAATTATGTTTAGCCATGGTATAAATGTATGAGAATATGGAACAATATGTGATATAAATGTGAGTGTCTACAAGATGGTGGTTGTAAAGTTTTGTTTGTTGGTTTTTTAAGACTGTTTGTAATGTTCCTAGCCCAATTAGCTTGCTATAAATAAACAAATTAGTTCTATTTTAAGTTGTTGTGTAACAATACTCATTAGTAACATACTATAGGCATGATGAAGTTCATTTTTAACTATAGTATTGATGGGATTGATGGGTAACTTGGGCAGTTTTTGGGCTAAGCTAATCAGCACTCAATTTGCACACAACTTAATCTTAAAGAAAAGCGTCTCAACTAATTATTAAGATGGCATACTAGGAAACTAAACGACCAGAAAAGACAGACAGCAGATAATAGAGCTGAGAGTAAGTGAAAAGCTGGTACACAGTCAAAGCTTCAACTGAAACATTTACAAATGTTGGGTTTTAAGGAAGCAAGTAGAAAAAGATGTCTTAATGCTCAAAAAAGTATCCTAGGTTTGGATTATATGCACATGTCTGACCTCAAATCATATGAACATTACTGATACTTCAGTCAAAGGCCCACAATTCCTATTCCTAATGGCCAAATGTTTTCATTTGAAAACCTTAAATTTTTCATCAGTAGCTTCAGACCATCACATTCCAGCTGCAGCTGCATCTCAATATGACTATAATCTATAGACAAACATCCACTCTGCATTTCTAGTTCTGTGATGGTCTGCTTGGGAAAGATAAACCTCTACTGTTTTTTATGTAAAGTGGGGAAAGTGAAGGTTATGGGAGAGTCGGGGTCATCCATTATCATTCTAACATTTTACAGCTGCCATATCGCCATATCAAATTGACTTCAATGTCTGCATGTTTTGTACCACTAATATGCCGCAGTGTAATATACAAGATGCTTTTTATTTTTAGAAAACAGCCTTGATTTTGATGGAGAACTTGACTTCTCTCTCTCTCTCTCTCTCTCTCTCTCATATATGCTGTATGTGTACCAAAGTTTGTAGACACCTAGGTTTATCTTTATAAATATGTTTCATATTTTAGATTCTTAAAAGTAGCCACTGTTTACTTTGATGACAGTTGTGCACACAATTGACATTATCATAACCAGCTTAATGAGGTAATCACCTGGCATGGTTTTCAAGGTGCCTTGTCAGAAGGTAATTAGTGGAATTTCTTGCCTTCTTAATGCAGTAAAAAATTAAGAGACCATTGCAAAATGACCGGTTTCTCTGGTTTACTATTTATAGGTATGTGTTTGAGGAACATGAACATTTTTGTTCTATTTCATAAACTACTGGCAACATTTCCCCCAAATTCCACAAAAAAGGATTGTCACTTAGAGCATTTAATGCAGAAAATGACAACTGGTCAAATAACAAAAAAAGATGCAGTGTTCGCAGACCTTGAATAATCCATAGAAATGAAATTTTAAACAACACAATACTAATGTTTGAAATTAGGAAGAGTTCTGAAATAACAGCTTTTATGCGTCATGGCATGTTCTCCAGCAGTCTTTCTCGTTGCTCTTGGATGACTTTATTCCACTCCTGGTGCAGAAAATTAATCAGCTCAGCTTGACGGCTTGTGACCACCCATCTTCCTCTTGATCACATTTCAGAGATTTTCAATGGGGTTCAGGTTTGGAGGTTGGGATGGCCATAGCAGGGTCTTTATCCATCCACACCTTGATTAACCTGTGTTGCATGGAACATTGGTCCTACTGGAAAACCCAATCCTCAGAGGGAACATTCTCAGAGCAGAAGAAAGCAAGTTTTCTTCTAGGATAACCTTGATTCATGTATCCTTCACAAACAAAAATCTGCCCCATTCCAGCCTTTCTACAATATGCCTAGATCATCACCAATCCTCCACCAAATTTCACAGTGGGTGTGAGACTCTGGATTGTAGGCCTTTCCATGTCTCTGTCTAACCATTAGATGACCAGGTGATGGGAAAAGCTGGCAATTGGACTCATCAGAGAAGATGACCTTACTCCAGTCCTCTACGGTCCAACGATGGTCTTTAGCAAACCTCAGCCTGGGTCTTCTTTCCTTCTCATTGATGAAAAGCTTTTTTTTCTCATTGATGAAAAGCCTGTTTCAAACCATCCTTGCTGGGCACTTAATCCCAGCTGCCATTTGCCATTGTTTTTGTAGGTCACTTGATGTCATCCTTCAGGTATTGAGCAACATTCGAAGGAGTTGATGATCATCCCAGTCAGTGGAGAGTCGTTTTCGTCCTCTGCCAGTCTGTAACTTTGTTGTCCCCAGTGTCTGCTGCTTGACCTTGCTCTTATGACCTGCCATCTTTGAAATTTTGAGGATGGAAGCAACCTGACGCTTTCTCTATCCCTCTGGCATTAAAGCCAGAACTGAACTCTTCTTCTTCTCACTCAGAACCTTTCTTTTTAACTGTTTTGCAATGATGAACACATTTTTTTTATTTCAATTAAATTTAAGGTACTACTAGCACTGTTTTTGCCATCCAAACTTCAAAAAGGATAGTGATGACCACAGAAGTGGCTTTTATACTTTTACTCATTAAATAAGATTTGGTTCAGGTGACCATTAACCTGATCAGGACCTCATTAAGTAAAATGGAATACCACCACAGACACTGAAATGAAATGGCTGCCATATATAGAGATGATGATTTAAGAAAAAAATAGAAGTGGTCTCTTAATATATATTGATTGGTTGATTCCCAATCGTTTGTGCTTGATAATCAGTTATACTTGCCATTCAGTTATCAAAACCAAACATTAATGCATTTTCTGTCCACAAACTCTATGTACACAACACTGAGCTCCCACTAAACGAGTGTCTGTAAATGATGTTTGTGGGATACTAGAGACATATCTGCAGCAAACCTTCGGAAAACTGGTTTTTGTCATTATTACAAGCAATAAACAAACAAATGCTTGATTTTGGAGCTTGAACTGTGCAAATCCCCTCCGGTTGCTGCAAATGCATGAACTAAGCAGCTGGATAACAGATGCCGTAAATAAGGCTGCACTGCAAACAAACATCAAATTTTTCCCACATGAGTGAAATTCCAAAGACCGAGAATTCAATGTTTACGCTCATCTCAATGGAATAGCATCTAATGAAATTGCGCTGCAACATGGGTGGTGTTTGGTCAAGGAAAATAGGCTTAATAATTAATTAGCATTATGAATAAACAGAGACTGCAACAGAGTAAGAAACTGGCTGACTCTGGTTTAAAAGACTTTAATCTGCTCTCTCTGATTTAATAGATTTTAACAGATCTTCCAAAACATGGTCTTAGTTTGCCATTCATTCTTAAGCAAAAAAGCAAAACATCATTTTTTTCCACCACCATGGTATCTATCAACTCAATCACTGTTTCTGTTAAGGTTCTATAAAATATAGATTAGTAAGGAGTGTTTTCCTGGGTAATGAAATGAATTATAAATCCCATTAACTTCAATTTAGATTTTTCATGCAGGGATCAGTACTAGTTTAAGTAATTCTTGGTAATGCAGATTTTGTTTTTTAACTTTATTTGAAATATTCATAAAAAATAACATTAAAAATTTGATCTCATATTAAATATTCCTGAAGTTATTATACGAAAGAACTGGACATTCACTTCAGACTACTCATAGCCTGTAGCCAGATATGTTATTTGCTCATGTTTCTGTCATTGGTATATGGAAAAAATATAACTGAATATCTGTTATTATTCATAATAAATTTTCATTGTTTCATGAATGTTTCCAATTTGTCAGACTTTTCTTCTTTCAATTACCATTTGAACAGACATCAATACTCTACTTCCATGTTACGGTCATAAATAAATAAATACATTTCTGTATTTCATTGTTCGAGTAAGAACAAGAACTTTAAAGAACGGATTTAATACCAAAATACATAAATGCAACCATATAAATAATTTGCTGATGAATGTTTCTACGATGTAGAACCAGAACATTTTAATGGCAGTTTTAATCCGACTAACATCTCTACAATTTATCAACTAGCTGCATCTGCATTGTAATGAATGCAAACTGCTTTTAGTGCAATCAAAATGAATCAAATCTGCATTCACCTCGCTGAACATCTGTAAGCTATGACAATCAGACTCAGTGACCTCCACCACATTAGTGATTGCAGGACACAAAGAACGTCCACTTCCTCCCACCAATTTGGAGGATGCACACTACCATTACACACACACACACACACACACACACACACACACACACAAGAAAGCAAAACACATACAACAGAAGCAAACGTGAGCAGATGTTCCTAATAGAAGTCCTCAATGAGAAAATTATTCTGAACAAAAAAACAAAACAAAACAGAAAGCAATAAAATAGATAAAAATTATTTCCAAATTCAAAGAGTCTTTGACTTGCTTGCCATGACAAATGCTCCTCTTTGATATTTCTTGCAACTTGATACTCAGACTAAAGGGAACAGTAGACAAATGAAATCCAAAGTCAAATTGAAAGGAATCTTGAAATCTTGACAAGCTTGTAACACCATCCCACAAAGTTTCTACTTGTTTGTCCTTAAAATAATGTAGACCATAACTGTGCTAAGCGGTGGAATGCAGGCTAACTGCTGTCGCATGCACAAAATCAGGATATGAAAAAATAAATATATGAACCGTATGTACATGCTTAATATTTTTTTTTAACTTCCACTGTGATAAGGTGTTTTGTGGCTCACAAAAAAAGAAGTGTATTTACTTGTTCTAATATTCAGGGATTTGGTGCTTATGAGGGATTTCATACGCATGGACATGGCAGAATAGAAAATAATGTTTTATTTTTAGAAATAGTGGCATACATTTTTTTTTCATATTAGGAAACAATATAGAAATGCCATTTTGCTTTAATTTTCAATTTATAATGTCTGTTGAAAAAAGCTGGCTATGTTGTTTTAACAGGATTATCATACTTCATGTGATATAAAAAAAACAATCTAAAATTTATCGAAAAAATTTTTCTGCGTGTTATATAAAATTTGGTAACATAACAAAACCTTTACTGTGCATTATTATTTTCTGAATATTAGAAATTTTTAATACAAATTTTCAATTATGTTTAAATGTTCAGCCCATATAACAGTAAAATATGTAACTATTTAACTAATCTAACCTGTAGCAATATATAATTGAATTGTTTGTATAAAAAATATTGGCCATGACTTGGAAATCGAAATAGGAATTGTAAAGAATGAATTGTTGCAAGCTTTCCTTATGAATAAACTGATTTAATAGATGCTCACACTGACATGGACATTATACAAAGCAAAATAATAATAATAATAATAATTTGAATGAAATAATTCAATTTTAGGTATTAAGCAAGTACGGGTGTGTTGTAATTACAATATGAGCAGGTTTGATAGTATACACAAAAACCTCTAAAAAATGTCGGATTCCAATACAAATGACACTGATTTGATTCAAAACGCAGGAATACATAATATATATGTATTATAATATATCATAATATAATAAATGTTAAATCTGCTCTGAATTTTTAAAAGGCAGCAATAAGCAATCAAACTGCTGTATAGACACACTCTGACCATAGAGAAGAGCACCACCTACTGATGTATTAACATTTAAAAGATCCATGATGCCATGTCTTTTTAAGGGATTTTAAACATGCAAAAAAAAAAAAAAAACAAACAAAAAAAAAAAAAACCAGGAATGACATGGCCCTGACCTTTGCTGTGATAAAAGTAGCAATAGGGGTTCATGATTCACTGAGACTCTGAGACACTCTTCTTCTGCAATGTGATGCAAGAACAAATAAATAAGCACAAGACTTTACTATATCACCACATTGAAAAGACATAAAAATCATTAAAAAGGCACACACACACACAAAAAAACCCCGACACTCTCCTTTCACACAGCCTTCTCCATGTGATACTGCCTTCACGTTACTCCTAAATCTCTGAGCTCTGAATGTGTCCAGATTGGGACTTTATTTTAAGTGTGTACATCATGTGCGTTAGAAGAAGAAAAAGAGATTTAAACTGAAACAGGCAAATACAAAACAAAACAGCCTCGCACCTACTTATATGTGTGAAACATTAAGTGAAGTGACTTCCTGTTTTTTGCGTAAGTAGGTACGAGGCTTTTGTATTTGAGGAGGATAAAACTGCATTTGTCAACAAATAATAGAACATATAATAGAAACATCGTTGGATATATCCAATGACGTTTCTATTATAATGCTGTCACGTGCGACTAATTGTTTTATCCCCCTCATGTTAATGACGTTTAAATCTAAATTCCGTTTCAGAAATGTCTGCTGTCACCGAAAGGAATAACCAGGCAAATAAAAAACTGCCTAGTTCCTACTTACACAAAAATTTACATTTGAACTTTACACATGTTGATTTTTAGACACTTCACTTTGTGTTTCACACATTTTTGGCGCATGGTTTTATTTTCATCCGTTCATATTCAGGATAATCATTTTCAGACTGTTTTTTTCACATGTTCACACGATCTCACGTGTTCATATACAGATTCAGGTAAAAATCTAAAATCTATCTAAATTTATCTTCAGGAGACAACATGAGGGCGGCATGGTGGTGCGGCGGTTAGCACTGTCTCCTCACAGAAAGAAGGTCCTGGGTTCGATCCCCGGGTCACCCAGGGTGCCTTTCTGTGTGGAGTTTGCATGTTCTCC
>JAQQZX010000013.1:5193402-5208671 GCA_030068355.1 Notoglanidium maculatum
GTTGCACTGAACATGCCAATGACATAAGAATTTCCCTCGGGATAAATAAAGTTCTTATCTTATCTTATCTTATCTTAATCCAATAACATAAATAGGTCAGTCGATCGGCAAACAGAGTATCAGAGGGTAATCCACAGTAATACAACACAGAAGGTTTCCAAAAGGAGTCCAAAACACAGAAAACAAACACGGGTAATTATAATGCTCGGCAAGACAACACAGAGGCTAGTCTAATGCTTCGGCAAGACAAAGCGCATATGAGCGTCCTTTTAAAGCACGGCTAATCAGCCCGCGAATGAGATACACCTGCATCCACTTGATAGGCCTAGGGGCTGGGAGCAGGTGCTCTTGGGAACTGTAGTCTGTGTGATCTCCGTCTGAATGCAGAAGTGCGTGCTTCTGCTTTGAGAGCGATGGGGATGATGAAAACAGCGCGTGTGGCCGTATCTTCGAGTCACGCTGTGCGAGGAGCGGATCATGACACCGTGTTTGTGTGTGTGTGTGTGATGCTAAGTATTGTTGGGAAATATAATGAACCCCACCCATGGGGCAAGTTGTAACATTGTACATCTTGTTACTTTTTTTTTTTTACAAATATCGTTTGCAAGTGTTTGTTTGTAACAGAGATGTGTATATATTGCATATATATATACACATGATTATTTAATGATAAAATTATTTTGCATCAAAACAAATTGTGTTAGTTTATTCCCCATGGTCTCCCACCCCTTCTTGCATGTATGTGAAGTCCCTCCTTATGCTGCCATCTTATAATTTGTTTCTGTTCTTTTGTTGGATACATTTCATTGCTTGTAATTACCCTATGTTTCTAAGTTTACCCTAATTCCCCTAAGTTGCTAAGTTTCTAATTAGTAAACTTGAACTACCTTATCACATAACAACTAACAACTACCAACTGGGGAATGTGAGGGATAACATGTGCTGCCTCCAAGACACGTGCCAGTCAAAAGAATATTTTTGAACAGCTGCTCTCACTGTGTCCCAGGACAGTGAAACACCATTCAGAGGAAAACACTAGACTTGTTCTGCATACCTGAGATCACCGACACCCATGTTTGGCTAGCATTACTCTTACTGGCAGTACAGAGACAGTAATGCCATCCATCCCGTTCAGAGAACATGGCTGATTTTTCTCCCTTGATTCCCAGCCACAGATTTGAACTCAGTTTCTCAGTGATGGGGCAAATTCTTTTCTTTGGTGCCACTTGGGACACCCATCCCGGCCTTATAAAGGGAAGAAGACCTGCTGCTTTGACTGGCTCAGCAGCACACTTAACCTCCCCTCTTGACAATGTATTCAAAACCAATACTTTTTTACATGACCTAAGCTGTGCCCATGGTCACCAAGATAATAAAATTGTACAATATCAAGTGATTATGTTTTATTTTTTAGATGTACATTACATTTTTTTTTACATATACATCTCCATATAGATGACTATCCAAAGCACCTTACAAATCCAAAAATGGCCTTAATAATAATAATAATAATAATAATAATAATAATAATAATAATAATAATAATTAAAGACTTTGCCATAAAAGCCTTTCTCCCTAAAAGCCCTAGGATTTGAACTGAGCTCCTTCTGTCCTTTTTTTAATTGTACAATTTTTAGAATTTTAGACTTCTTTTATTATAATTTTGCTGAGGTACCAGGCCATGCCGATGTTACTGCAACATGCTCAAAAAGCTCCACAAAGGCTTTTGGGTCATCTTGCAGAGTTATCTTTGTCATGATGATATGGGATTAATAATATTCTGCCTAAACAAGTTTATCTTTGCCCATAATATCTTGCTGAGCAGATTCAGCCAGCTAAATACGTTCTTGGTTTAATTCAAATAAAAGTTGCATTAGTTCAAATAAGAGCTGAATTATTTCAAATAAGCGGTGCTCTTGTTGCCCTAAAAATTGCAGTCATATTTGAAAAGGGTTTAACTGGAGAGTTTTGCCGTGACTCCTGGTGATTCATTTTCTCCTAGAACGCCATGGAGCATGTGCGTGACATGTTTATTTTGGGTGAGGTAAATTAGTAGTACAGAGGTGTGGTTGAAAGAATTGTCATCAAGCTGTTGTTTACTGTAAATGCCAAACATTTTTATGATCTATTGGTCAGTCTTGGACAGGTTATAATCATTTCAATTTAAGATCTAAAACAGCAGCAAGGTGGCTCAGATCCACCTTGAAACAGAAATTAAACATATACATAGATTACATATGGCTCATTAGGAGAAACAGCTCAATTTTAATAAAAAGATAACATAGATAACAACAAAAACAATAACAACAACAACAACAACAACAACAACAATAATAATAATAATAATAATAATAATAATAATAATAATAATCGCAATGACAGGAACAAAATAATAATAATAATAATAATAATAATAATAATAATAATAATAATAATAATAATAATAAACATTACTACAGTGGAAGTAGTAACAAATAATTGTAAACCGTGTTAAAAAAAACCTAATTCTTTCAATCCCAATAACCTGGTATTGTATAATCTAAGGATTCTTAGATTTGCCAGGTTAGTGTGTTGTTGGAAAGTTTCCCATCACAGCTCAAATTTTAGATCATCCACTTGTAAGCTTTTAATTTTAACTTCCTCCTAAAGAAAATTCTGGAAACAAAAAGGAACCTTTAAGTTAAATGTGTCTGTCATCATGGGTAACAAGCATATTAAAACATTCTAAGTCATTCTAAATCATTTTATGGCATTAATAATTCTTTCAAGAACAATGAAGAAAAAAAAACTCACATTTTCTTCAGCGACTTCAGGGACCAATGCCACAAATTGTTTCCTTGTTTTCCTGTTAACCGAAGTCTCAGTCCCAATGTAAGCAATGAAGTGGATTAAAGTCTGAACTCTGAAGGGAAAAACATACATATGCAAATTAAAAAGTAATCATTCTGAGAACTTTTAAATGTAATATAACACAAGATTCATATTTTACCTGTGCCACAGCATAGCTAAAAACTGGACACCAAGGAGGGTGGCAAAACTGAGGAGGAACATCAGTCCAATAGGATCGATAAAAATCTTTGCGTCATGGTCAACAGTTCCATTGGCATAAACTTTTGGAATGGTGATGCTCACTGAGGTGCCAATGGCTTGCAGAAAGAAAGTAGCCACAAGCCACAGGGCATTACAGATAAAAAACACAAAAGTTGCCTGAAAATGTAAAGAGAACAATTAGACCAGATCAATATTTTAGGCCATTACTCAAATATTCCTAAATGTAGTGATCTCTGTTAGGTTTTTACCAATAATTAGTTATACAAGATGCCATGCAATATTTTTATCAGGGCTTCGAAATATTGTAAGTATAAATGACTGTATATTTTCTTCAAATACCCTGTGGTTGACCTCATTACTGAGAACTTATTTCAGGAGTGACAATGACAATGAAACTGCCATAACTTCTTAGTCTTCATTTTATTTGCCAATTTATTAAAATTTATTTAAAGTATTTTACATTTTCACTTAATTATGAATTGTGAAAGGGACACAATGTGGAAAAAGACATAGAAATTGTATTATTCAGGCCATAAAGTTGAGATTAATAAATTATTATAAAACAATTTAATATCATGACACTATTGAGCACATTCCTATATTTAATACAGGGTTTTTACAGTTGTCATACAGTTATTAAGGACATGAATATCATGGCAATATTGAGCTTTCAACTGTTATTTTTCTGGGGAAGAATGATTGTACCAACACAGGTTCAAAAATATAGATTGAAAGCCCAATATTGACATTACATTCATGTCCATGATGACTGTATGTAAACTTCTGACTGCAACTGTATATATCCAAATGTAATTCATACATTTTTCTTCCCACTAACACTTCCCACTTCCCACTGACAAACCTTGTTACGTAGGTCTTTCAGATCTGCTTTTATTTTGTCCTCCTTTTTTTTATCAGCCTCTAATGGTTTTAGGTATTGTTCAATTAGGTCCTTCCAAAAATGTTCTTCTTCCTAGTAAATAAAAAAATGTTATTAGGATTATGTTCTGTGAGCAGTTGGCTACTTTCTAGTTTTTACATGTTTAATAGCCAGAACAGGAAACAATAGGCTGTAGTAAAACAGGGTTTACATGATATGAAAATGTGGTCGCACTATTGGAAATTTGCAACAACAAAAAAAATTACATAAATCAAGTTACATAAGTAGTTCAGAATTATGAGGTGCATGGTTGGAGATTGTAGTCTAATTAGTTATCCATCCATCCATCTATCCATCCATTATCTATACAGCTTTATCCATCTGCGTTGCGGGGAAGCTGGAGCCAATCCCAGCATCTTCGGGCGAGAAGTGGGGTACACCCTGGGCGGGTCGCCAGTCCACCACAGACAAACAACCACACACGCTATACGCATTCACACCTATAGGCAATTTAGAGTAGCCAGTTGACCTAATCTGCATATCTTTGGACTGTGGGAGGAAACTGGAGCACTCGGAGGAAACCGACGCATGCACGGGGAGAACATGCAAACTCCACACAGAAAGGCACCCTGGGTGACCCGGGGATCGAACCCAGGACCTTCTTGCTGTGAGGCGACAGTGCTAACCACCACACCACCGTGCCGCCCTCTAATTAGTTAATTTATGCAAAATACAATAAAGGAGGTTTTGCTAATCAGAAACTATACAAATATTGCATGAGCCTGAGTGGAAAGGATCTGTCTGCAGAACACAGACTGGAGGGCATGTAATTTCCATAGTGCAGATGGGCATTTTTTTGAGACCATATGAACTCATGATACGGCTCATGAGATGTAAATATCTGAATAGGTTTAGTTTTATGACTGAAATATATGTTAGCCATCACGATTGCAAGTGTGATAATGCTTTCATACAATAAGTCTATAAACAAGAAATTAATATCAAGAAAGTGATATTTCAGTCACAATATGACCAAATGTGTTCTGAATGGCTTGTGGAAATTGATCCCTAAGACACTACACACACTTTGCAGCACATCAGCTAGCTGGCTATCTAGCTCACAATGATATGTACATTTGCATTAAAAGAGCTAAAATTGGCATCCTTTCTTCCTTTTCATACTCATCTGACTATCTTTCATGTTATATCTTTGACACAGGTCAAAAGCTGTATTCCTCAAAAGTATTATCTGCCAATGTTGATGTTGCTAACACTACTGTAGAAACCATTTTGAAGTCGGGAGCGGAGTTCTACATGGTGAACACAAACGGGAGGATTGATACACACCGTGAAACATCCCAGTGCAGTTACAGAATATATAGGTACTCTTGGAATGCCTCTCAACCAATCAAATTAGTGGCAGAACTGTAAGGAACATTTGAAGAACTTGATTTCACAAACAGTAGGTGCTTGAAAGTTGTGAACCCTTTAGAATTTTCTGTATTTCTGCATAAAGTTGTAAAAGTAGATAAAGCGAACCCAATTTAAAGAAATAAGACAAAAAGATTATACTTGGTCATTTATTTATTGAGGAAAATGATCCAATATTATATATCTGTATATGGCAAAACCTTTATGTTTAGCAGTTAATTTGAAGGTGAGTTAAGTGTTGTGTGAGCACTCTATTTTATTTAAAGGGATCTATCAAAATCTGATATTCACGTTTTGAATGTATATCCTCACATGAACAAGGAAGTTTTCCGTGGACAGGCTGGAAAAGGTTACAAAACAATCTCTAAAGAGTTTGGACTCCACCAGTCAGACAGATGGAGGAAATTCAAGATCAATGTTACCCTCTCCAGGAGTGGTTGATCAAAAAGATCCCTCAAATAGCAATGTGTGTAATAGTATATAAGGTCTCAACCAAACCCAGGGTAACTTCTACGCAATTAAAGGTCTGTCTCACATTGATTAATGTTAATGTTAATGAGTCCACCATCAAGAGAACACTGAACAACAATAATGTGCATGGCAGGGTTGTAAGGAGAAAGCCACTGTTCTACAAAAAGAACATTGCTGCCTGTCTACAGTTTGCTAAAGATCACAACGACAAGCCAAAAAGTTATTGAAAAAAAATTGTGTTGGTGAGACCAAAAAAGAACTTTGTGTTATAAATGTGGGTTAAAAATTCTCTAAAGAGTTTGGACTTTCAAGAAATTCAAGATCATTGTTACCCTCTGATAACAATGACCAAGGTCATATTTATGCAGAAATATAGAAAATTCTAAAGGGTTCACAAACGTTCACACGCCACTGTAATTACAACTTATGAAACCAACAAATTTCCACTTTGTTTATGTAATTAACCATTGTGTTACATTGGAAAAAATCTTTTGCACCTTCAAAAGGTGTGTAAATCAAATTTTAGCAATTGGCAAAAAACCTTTGGCAAGTCATTGAAGTTATTTTAGGTTATTTTTGCATCACCAAAACCTGGTAGTCCATTGAACACAAGGTTATGCTTCATCAATAAGCACCTAGTTTATATTATTTACATTTACATTTATGTCATTTTGGCAGATGCCCTTATCCAGAGTGACTTATATACATTTTATTTTTATACAAGTGAGCAGTGAAGGTTAAGGCCCTTGCTCAAGGGCCCAGCTGTAGCAGCGCTAGGATTTGAACTTCACGACCTTCCGATCACTAGTCCAATGGCTTAACCACTGAGCTACCACAGATCAGTGTGGATCACTGCAGATATACTGCAGGAAAGGTAGCACAGTTGTACAGTAAAAGTGTGTGCGATGCAAAATAAGGCACTTCTGGCACAACACATTCTTTTACCTATAAAACGCATATAGAATAATCTTTTTTTTTTTTTTTTAAATAGTGATACCCACCAAATTAAATCTGTGTTCAATAAGGGCCAGTTCACCAGAGCTTTTTTCGAGCTGTTGAAGAAAAACTGTCAAACAAATCTTTGTTAATAATCCGTGGTACTATGGTATATGATATATACATATACAGTAAGAGTAGTCAAAAATATACATGTACTGACCATTCACAATGGGAGATCTGGAGAAAAAAAACAAGATTACATTCATTCAATTTGTTTCACTTCAGCCACACTATTTTAATAGCTAAAATAGTATAATCAGCAATAAAAACGTTAATTTATTGTGTTACATCTCTTACCTTTCTTTCGGTTGGGTGTAAACTTCAACGTTCAGAAGTGTGGTTTGAGAAGCATTCTCTGGCACTGCACACGTCACTTTTTCTTCTTTGTTCAGCTGAAACTCAAAGTTGTAGCCACATATTTTGAACAGCTTGTGGCACTTGACATTTTTCTGCATGTTCTCCGCAGGTCCTGTGGTCTGAGTGGCAAATTCCCGCGTGCCCCAGGACACGTTGTTCATGTTGACCATGGAGTAAATCGCTAGCAGCAGGTAGCCACTGGGAATGCAGATGATGTAAAGCAAGCCAAAGATGATAAGATGGAACTCGTGAGGATGAAGAAGGGCAGTGACAACGTACATCAGTGTAATGCCAATGAAGAACAAGCCGCTTGGGGTCAGGAAAGTCTGCTGTATTACAAGGTCCCCTGAATGCAGAAACACAGATAAGCAATTGAATTCTGGTATGAAATATGCACAATTTCACAGTTTCCGGTACACTGTTTTGTTTCATTTATTTATTTTCAATAATAGCTTTATCCAGATCAAGGCCACAGCAGATCCAAAGCCAGGAACACTAGGTGCAAGGTGTAGGGATACTTTTTGGAGGTGGGAAGTATGCTGAACCTCCTGAAGAAAGCCCACACAGACATGGGGAGAACATGTAAAACTCTAAACAGATAGGATGCACAGACAGCTTAGGTTCCAGTCCCTGGAACTGCGAGATAGCAACACTCCCCACTGCACGACTATGCAGCCCTGTAATATTACATCTATTCAACAGTTATCTCCATTCCACTAATTGAACTGGTCAAGCGGCATTCCAAGAGGTCCGATATTTTGCATAACGGCACTGGGACATATCACTGTATCACTCCACTGTCCTGCACGTAAAATTACACTTCCTAGTTCAAAATGGTTACTTCGGTAGTGTTAGTGACATCATCAGCGGACATGGCAAATGATGATTTTTCAGGAATATAACTTTTGACTTAACATGTGAAAGCTCCTCAACTGAAGCTTAATGGGATTGTACAAATCAATGTGAGCTAGCTAATAATACTATAAGAGATAGTAAGTGTGTAAGTGTGACTTCTTCGAGATCTATTTCCACTAGTAGAGCACAAATAAACAAATCATTTAGCCATGCTGTGTCCAAAATGTCACTTATTCAGTATTAATTACTTAATACTGTTTATAGAACTGTTTACAGAACTGTTATGAAGTAATATCATAATCAAAGTCATGCTGTTGTACTTTCTGTTGTACTATATCAATATCAACATGGCGTTAAGTAAAATAATGCATTATGGCATAGCTTCTTTATTGGAATAAAATAAGAGTATTGAATTAAAAGAAAACTTCACTTACCAATAATAGATAAGATGGTTGCTGTCATCAGAAAAGCATAGATTATGCTCATGATGGCAGCAATGTTGATTTGTAAGTCTGATTTTGCGTGCCCGAGATAAAAGCAGAGAATCATGTAGATTGCTGGAGGAACAATCGCCATCACAAGAGCAACATTGGCGTCTACCTTAAGGACGAATTTAAAGCTTCCTGTTGAAAAGACAGGTGACTTTTACACTGAGAGTAGATGCCAATTGTGTCTCAATTATTCTAATAAATGCAGTACACATCTGTTTGCTACCTTCATAATTGCATCCTAGTTTTTAATATTAATCCTTTTTATATGCAAGCCACCACCATTTCACCTTCTATGATTCATCAAATAAGCTAAAATTAATTTAACTTGGGAAGCTGAGTTATAATTATACTATAATTATCACTGTCAAAAGCACTTGATCATACTGAAGTGGAGCACCTTCACTAAAAGTCTCATTTAGCGCCGCTGTAGCAAGGAATGGGACAGGTGATTGTTTTTTACCCACAGCGATTACCTTGTACAAGAGTTCATCACTGTGGCAGGACACTACTGTGCACTAGAGCCTATTCCTATAATAAGCTCATCTGTTACATTTTTGTACTAGCTGGCATTCTGCGTAAAGCAGTGATGCTACTCATTGTTACTGTGGTCGCTTTGTTGACCACAAATACTCTTGTGCATGTAAGGCTATACTCATTTTATACCCAATATTATATCTTAGCATTTTGATCTGAACATTTTTATGTTTATTTTAATTATTCTGAATATTCTTGCTTGCACACTCTGCTTTTTGGATTGCTGAGAAATCTGTGCATTTCTCTCCAGGAATAATAAAGTGATTTATCTACTTATCTTAAAAAAGTCATGATAGAACAACATGTAAAAAAAAATAAATAAATCTCTCTCAAAATTGTGTAATTTCTATTTTTGTATATTTACGATGATTGAAGGAAAAGTTGTCGAAGTTCAGGCTGAAAAGATATTACGTTTCCTGATTTAAAGCCCTCATACTAACAGCATAACATAGTGATTGTTAAGATTGAACGACTGATGCATTTCCACACCAAGAGCCATGTACTAAAACATCATTCCTGTACTAGAACCAACACTTAAAAATTTCTGTGCTGATTTGTATATACAATCCACAAAGTGTTAAGGCTAATGCTAATTAGACTTAAACAATTGAAATGGGCCTGAACAGAAATGGTGCAATAGTTCTCAGGATCTAAAGAGCACCTAAAATGTCACCTGCAATCATGAGGCAGACCGTAGCTGGCCCCAAAATCGAGGCGGCCATGGTGATAGTCTGGTAGAGAATGTAAGGTCGTGATATGGACTTGTTCAATCGTGCAGTGACACTGCCACTGGAAAGAAGGTCCAGAGTGTTGGCCATGGTGGACGGGCCCCAGCGCCGCCGTTGGTTGTAAAATTCCTTGAACTCCTGTGGAGCGTTGGTGTACGAGTCAGAGGCAGCGTTGTACTCCACTCGCCAGCCCTGCTGCAGGAGCAATGTGCACAGCCAGCGGTCCTCACCTGCAGACACAGAGCCAGAACACACAAGATGCATCAGGTCACATGTGAATGTTCTTTAAACACAGTGGTGGCTGGTGGTTTTTAAAAAAGGTGAAGGATAGCTGTCTATCAGCATATAAGGCCAATACTACAAGGGCTTGGTCACAGCACTACCAGCCAGTCAATTAACTTTAATGTCCCAAGAGAACCAGGGAATTTTTCCCTTGCTTAACGTCACCACTGGCTTGCTCATTAGGGATAAATTTATAAATTCAGGTGTTTAAAATATATAACTGGAATTGTAAAGCTGCTTTGTGACAATGTCCTTTGTTAAAATTGATACACAAATAAAAATTAATTGAAATTGAAGAGAGCTGACAAAACCTGTTTTTGCCATGACTTCTGAGTTAAATCAATCTTGGGCATTGGTCTGCCCTCCTATTTAATTCTCAGTCTCTCCTCATAAGTAACACTAACTAAGGACTTTTCCAAAATCAGGTCAACAACAATAGCACTGCCTGCCACTTTGCAACAAAAACCTAGCTAGCTAAATTGAAGACGGTAGTGACAACTAGCTAGCTATTCCTAACTATGAACAGCAAATTTCCAAAACACACACAAATAATCAAACAGAGCTTCATACTTACAATATATTTGGAATATTTAGAAATTACAATAATAAAATAACCAGTTTTTATTCTAGTTGTGTAAAACTTCTAGGGCTTAAGCTACTGAGCTGAACACCACTGTAGTTCCAAAAACTCTGCAAGTTGTCCAGCGAAAACAGTTTGCATTAAATGAATGAAAAGAATGCTATTGCAGTGAAATATTTGATATTTTGAGTCAGTAAAATATTGAATATTGAAGATTGTCAACAGTCATCTGTGATTAAATATATAAGAATGAAGAGACTGTATTGTGCATAATGTAATCTGATAATTTCCCTCATCTTTGTTTCACTCACCCTGGTCATACTGCACATAGTGGGAAGCCTCAGTTGCTTTTGTTGTATATCTCTTCATGACGTTGTCACTCATGAGCGCCTCTGCACGCATCAGGCTGAAACAGCCCGGGCTGCACAACACAGATCCGAACACGTGCTCAGCTGTCTTCTGGAGCCAGTGACCCACAGCATACTCAAATTTCTGATACCATACCATCGGGCCTGCAACACACAGTGTAAAGGTACTATTTTCCTGTTTTTAGAGTTCATGCAAGACAAGCGGTAAAATATGAGCATTTGTATAGTTATATCTTTGCAACTATTGATGCAGGTGGTAATTACAATCAAATCAGATCATCTTTTGCCCTTAACAACCAAGTGTACTCTCTATTCTGTCAATCAAAGCAACATGATTCAATCAAGAGGGCAGTAAACACTTTCCTGAGTATCAAGCTGCCCTGGGATGCAGCATGGGCACTCAAACAAATGTGTTGGTTTTGAGCACATATAGCCTTCATAATATTTGGTAGTTGCATGTCAGTGGAGAACTAGTTAGTTAGTGAGAATTGGCAAATGACCAAATTGAAAAAAAAAACAGTTTACAGCTGAAATTTTGGTGAAAATTTTGGCCTGCTCAGTGTGGCACAGTGATGCTTTGTAATGACACACCATTAGATTTCTACAGCAGGCTGTAAGAAAGGCCATTAGTTTTGCATCAACAAAACTAAAAACAACAGCAAGATCGGTGAAGCACCTCAACAGTGGCTCAAAATAGAAAGGCTAGTTCCTTATTAATCATTACATGCTCACATTCTCACTGCTGACATGAAAATAAAGAGAAGCATCTAAGTGGCTCCAACCCCACCCCTTCTTCTACACATGTGTAGTCTCGAAATTGCCTATAAAATTAGTGAACTCACATTCTCTTAATATATGTCAAATCCTTTTTCTTCTTCTTATTATTATTATTATTACTACTAACCTTTGCCAGTGGGATGGATCCTGCCACAAGCAGCTCCTACATCAGGGTACAACCTGAGCCGATCCACTAAAAGCATGACAGCTGAAGGCTGGAAATCTGTGTCTCCATCTAGAGCCAGAATATATGTGTTCTCTTTGGATTTCTGGAGGAGAAAGGAGATGATTTAGATTATGAAAATCGGTGTAATGCAGACATCTTAGGGTAATCATACTTACCTTTAGTTGGTCTCCAATGTTTGTCAGAAGCTCATCCCCTTCCATGTACATCTGATAGTATTTTTTGTGCAGCTTCCAGCCAAGAAGGTAGTACATGTACATGATCTTTAGTGAAAAGAAACAAAATCACTGCCTACAGTGAGACTCTGGAAATAGGATAAACTTTAAGTATATGGACAATATGGGTTTAGTTCAGGCTCCAACTATTAATAGACAAAATCTGTTTTAAAAAATCTATAATAAAATTAGCTACCAACATTATTATTGCTCAGTATGATTGTTTTATGAAGCACTTCATTTAGATAAAAAAAAAAAAAAGCACAGCACACTTAGCCATTACATAAAAAGTATGGGGACACTACATTGTTGGCCTTATGACATAGCTCTTGTTTTTCGGTGAATAATATTAGGATTTGTGATTTTTTTTGTTGGAATATGAGAAACAGGTTGACACCTCATGTGACAGGTTGAACCATGCTTTTTTAAATATCATGTATTCTTTTGAGTATTCTAGCCATAACACACATTTATGGTCATATTTATGATCATATAATCTTTCCTGCCCTATCAGAAAACATTACTTCATGTTAGTTGGAAGTTTGTATTTTGAGCAAAACAAATTTTTGTTATAATGGTATGTGGAAATTTAGTCTGAAAAATTAGTCTGTAGCAGCTTACCTGAGACCATCTCTTTTTGTGGCGGATCTTATGTTTGTCCTTGAAGTGAACAAACAGTGTGTTGCCATGAGGAAGTGTGTACTGCAGACGGCAGCCATACGGCGCTTGGAAGATTTTCTGGTCAGGAAGAGGCTTTCTGTCCCTAAATATACTTTTGCAATCCTCTGTGAATATGCTGTAATTTATCAGGACACACACACAATTTTTTTGTTCATAATACAGGAAAAACATTTATTATTATTATTATTATGATTATTATTATGATTATTATTATTATTATTATTATTATTATTATTAAATAATTTTTAATTTAATAAAATTTCTGACCACACCAGATTTGCCTCTCTTTCTAACTTACAAAAAATATTTTTGCCTGTTGAACCAAATAAACCACATATAATACATGACATAATACATGAATATAATATTCAATATATTAATACTTTAGTACAGGTCTTTTGTAGCCATAACGGTGTTTATGGAATATGGTTCTATACAGGTTCTATACATTTGTGGTTGAACGCCAGTGCCACCACTATTATACTGTACACAGTAAATTGTGAAAGGAGGGAGTAATCTGGGTGGTAGGGATAGAACAAGTGCCTTGAGGAGCGAGAGTGAGGAAGATATGCCATCACTGAGTCCTCTCCCCTCTCCAGATATATCAAAGACCCTTGCTGGCATTCACCAGAGCCAACATCTGTCCATCTTCGATCTGTACACAGTGCTTCACTGCTGTTCAGTGAGCTTGGCCACTCATTCACATTTGCCCAGCAGCTCTGGGACACCTCAAAAGGTGGTTATTTGTAGAGAAGCTCATCAGAGATGACAGGGTAGACCTAGTGATACTGAAGCAGTTTGTCACCAAACTGCCCGAGAGGACAGTGGAATGGATCCAGAGGATGCACTTGGCGTACCCAGGAGCAGACAGCCCTTCCCTTTCTTTCTCTTTCACTTCACCCCTTCTACTTCCCTGTCCCTGCTTCAATTCCCAAACCCAGTTTTTTCCTTGCCTCCACACTCCAAAACCAATCTATCCCAATCAGGCTTGCAGATGGAATAATGAAGAACAGCAATCTCCCTGCCATGTTTTGTTCAAATTTTATTTGACTTTTCATTTCTACACAGCCATCCATGAGGACAGTGGGACAGTGTGCTGTAGATATGTAATTGTATGTTATACTGATTAAAGAGTTAGTAAACCCGCAGCATAACCAGCTGCTATGATGAGGAACAGGATTAACAATTTGGTATTTGGAAAATACCCATTTTAATTTGAAAGCTACTACTCAGATACAGTATTTTATGCCACACTGATAACATGGCACAGATTCTTAATGGTAGATTTTTCAAGGCAACTTTTCAATGTTGTAAGATGTGAGCTCTCCTGCACTGTAAAATGCCAGTTACTACACTATGATGAGAATGTCTAGACAATGTGAAAATGTTGACTAGCAGATACTGTGGGCATATGAGGCAGAGGGCCATATTTGACCCGTGAGCCTTAAGTTTAAAGCTTAAAACTTAAAGCTCAAAGCTTAAGGTTTAAAGCATTTAGGAGGGATCTATTATCAGAAATGGAATTATAGTATTCAAAAGGAAGACAAGGAAGACGAAATAAGAGGAATCTGAGTTTTCTGGCTAACAAGTGTGTGAACCCAAATTTTGTAAGGGAGGGGCATTCAGTTGGTTGAATCCTACATAATGGAATTTCAACACATGTGATTTTAATTAATATACTTGTTCAAGGGGTCTTAAAAAAGTCTTGAGGTGAGCATTAGGGGACATAGGTAAATTTTGGGGGTAGAGCCCAACCCAAAACCCCCCTAAATCCGGTCCTGTTTCATAGGCTGGGCGCACAGATAGCTGTGGCAGATTTCCAATATCATGGATATAAGGGGGAGTTCATGGCAGGCCAGACAGGTCGCCAATCTGAGTCAGGCAGTGGTGGTGTGTAGCAGTGTTGAGCATTTGAAGCGAGCATTTTGTTTCAGTGTGTGTTTGTGTGCGTTAGATGCCAAGACAAAAAGCGCAATTAGCATTGAGATGAGCTAAAAAAGAAACAAAGTAAAAATAAAGAGCCCTTTGGAGTTCTCCCAAGCCTGCCTCACATTTCCTAATTTCTTTCCCAATCCACATGACTGTTACAATACTATTCACAATACAATCACTTACACATAAACGTCTTTGATGACTTCCACCAGGGTCTCGGCATACTCGTTGACACACCGCTCATTGCCTTTGGTCAGGAAAGCATCATCAAAATAAATGTGAGACTCAAAAACAACATCATTAAATTGGTTTTTCTTTGGTCGGAATTTGTCCAGCCTGGAGGAAATGGGAGAATACATTCATTTAAGGTTGATTGATGAAGTTCTAAGGTGGAGGACTCTTTTTACCATCAGAATACCTGAACATTGAGATGATCATCTTCATCATTTCATC
>JAQQZX010000013.1:5209391-5225111 GCA_030068355.1 Notoglanidium maculatum
CACCAGCTCACTAAAGACGATCCAAGCAGACCATAACCCAGGGAAGGCTCCTTATATGAGAAGTGGTGACACAGGTCACGAGTTAAATCAGTCAGCAGGTGGTTCATGGTGACATTCACCGTGCTTTGGATGGTCACATTGATGTTACAGTACTCAGCAAATGTGGTTGTGTTCGGGAACTAAAAAGTGCAAAAATAAAAAAAATTTAAAATAAAAAGTTAATAAAAAAAGTTTTTTTTAAAAACAAAAGAAAAATGTATATGAAAGTGATTAAACTGTAATAAGCCATACTACTTCAACAGTTTTTAAAAAGATAGACTAAATAACCTAGTAAGATCTGAGAGAAATTACCATCCATCCATCCATTCATCCATCCATCCATGCATTCATCCCTCCATCTAAATAGAAATTATTGCATATTGTTATTTTCATTATTATAACCTGTTGCTGGAACTGCAGAAAGGGAATCCAAATAGCCAGTACGAAGGCGCCCAACGTGGCTGGAGATACGAAGATCATGGGAATGAGGAAGCTGCGGCGCACAGCATGCATTTTGCATGCAGCTATGGCCATGTAGCGACACAGAGCTGAAGCTAGAACCTGAATAGCAAAGAGGCTCAAGACGAGGGTTCCAGTTAAGCTGGTGACTGACAGCACTGATGACCAATCCTGCCCTGAGATCTTCACATAAGCTCCAAGGACAGTGAAAGTCACAATAATTCGCACCAAGCTAGCCACAATGTTCACAAAGTTGTGGGACCTTTTGATGTCCCGGATTGTGTTCTGGAAGAAGACGATGCGGAAAAGCATGGCGTAGTTCTCCCACCAGTTCAAAGAGACCAGGAAAGTGCCTCCTATGGCTAAGCCCACAAATAGCATAATGCTCTGATTTTCACTTTGCTCTGTGAGGTAGTTAACCACAAAGAGGCCAAAACCTGCAATTAGGAGAATGAGACCAGCTAATGAAGTTGCAGTAAATCGCCTCGTTCCATGAGCGACTGCATTTGCCACCACCTGCAGCAGGGCCGATAATGTGGCAATGCCATTCAGAAGCATCACGTTGGTCAGGATGTCAAATTGGGGCATAGTGATCAGGGTAAGGATGGAAGATCCGAGAGCCACCAAAGTTTCCACTGAAATAATCTACATACAGATAAAGGAATTTTAGTCAAATACATAATACATAGCAATGCATTACAGGCTCAGCCTATAAATGATAAAGCAATCTTTGTGATACTAAAGATTTGACAGGTAATAAGCATTAACCAACAGTAGATTAAAGAAATACATAGTATATTTCTTTTTTTCTACTTTTTATTTGAGTTAAATGTTACAAAAACACAACTTTTCTAATTAAGCAGAATGTGTGGGAATTTCATATGCTTATTTCATATACAATAATTGCATTGCAGCAGGAAATCATATCACAAACATTTTTCTAAAAAAATATATCAAAAGTTTGATTCGAAAGTCAAACATAGTCAATTTACAGAATATTTCACCCCATGTCTGATTAGATTTGAATGTTTTGAGGAAAAATTTAACTCATAAAAAGACAACACAAATAGAACCAATGGCCATATTCACAGCTCTCTTTTTATAATTTTATAAATCTATTTTACACTTAAATAAATATCCTTAAATCACATCTTTATTCAAACCAAATGTGCCACTGAAACAAATCTAAATGATTTTAGTGAATAAAGAAGCTCTCTGGAAAATCTCTGCTCAAGAGGTTCCACGTAAACCTTCAAGTTTAGAACAAAGATATTCAAACTGTGGAGTGCGCTTCCCTAGTGAAATAATTTCACTGGGGTGTGGGTGAGCTAGAAAGTACCAAAAATTGTATTTTTTTTTGTTTATTTTTTTAATTTAGATTGAAAAAATTAACAATACTAGAATGCTAAATTTAAAGGTTTTTTGTTTGTTTGTTTGTTTCTAAAAGTGTAAAAGCGCTTTCTTATCACAGATATTAGGATTACAGTTGTCACGTACCCATAGCAAAGTTTGCATTGACGGGGATTTTGAATCCTTAAAAGTAATTTTCCAAATGCTTTTGATCAGCAGTATAACACTTGGAGCAATTAGAAGGCAGCCAATGAACAGGAGAGCATAAGGTTTGGTTTCTATGGTGGTTGATGTTTCACTGCAGAGGTTTATTAATAGCAACAGAGATGCCTGTAATGCAGATAAAAACAGAAATAACAAAGATATATTTATCATGTTCAAATGTCTCAAAATATATGGCTGCCAACAAGAAAATAGATTGTTTTGCTCATATTAAGGCTTACTTTGCTGAAGAAGGCTAGCCCAAATACCAAGATTCCCACCAAAGTACATATGACAATTTGGATGAAGCTCAGACTCTTGCGAGGTTTTTGCTCATCTGCAATAATAGGTGTTTCCCGAGCAGCATCCCAGGCCTGCCTGGCCCTATAAACATATCAATTTTAAATGCTGTTTTAAGATGTATTTTACTTTGAGAACAGGTTGTATGATTTATTGTAATAATAGTTTGTAAACAAATAGATACAAGGCCAGTTTTTATATATTAGATGAAAATAAATGCATATGAAAACAGAGATAGACAAAAAAGAAGTATTAGACTGAACTCTTACTTGCGCTCTTTTTCACTCTGATCTTCATGCATGCTTGTTCAGTGACAGTGACAGAGAGACACACCAGTGTCAGTCAGCTATATCAAAGTGGGCGGTGACCAATCAACTTGTTTTTGAAGCACCTCCTAAAACTGTCACTAACAATGCAGTGTCACTGATTATTTTCTTTTGTCAGGTATGAGGCAGGATTCTCTTGTAACATAACAGTTTCATGAAACAGCTTGGAATGTCCCCACCCAAGAATTGGGAGCCAAGTAATGAAGCTGTGTAGGCATCTATTGTGTTTTTACCTTTTCTTCTTCTTTATCACCCATTGTCTTCTTCTTCTTCTTCTTCTTCTTCTTCCTCTTCTTCTTCTTCTTCTTTTTCTTCTTCTTCTTCTTCTTCTTCTTCTTCTAGTTAGGGTGTCTAAGGCAGCCCATAGAGTATATAGTAAAAGGTTATAAAATATGGCATACTGATTGGGAACAGTCCCCAGATTCTTTTCACCAAGTTTCATTTTCACACCTTGAGTGCTCCAGCACCACCAACAGGTCAAATTTGGAGGTGCATTTATCTTTTAAACCAGGTGCCCAATTTTCAAAAATGAGGTACCATTCTATTACATGTCTCAAGTTGAGATCACCTTCATAAGGACCTGAATCTTGGATGAATCTTGGGTGATCCCAAGGCAGAGACAAAAGCACTCACCTATTACAGTTAATCAACAATGGTGGCAATGCGGCCAAACAGGTTGTGAGGTCATAACTCAGCAATGCTTTGACATATCAAAGCCAAACTTGGAATATGGATTTGGCACAAAATGATGTGTCCCTTGGCCACTAGGGGGTGCAGCAATACGCAAAACTGTGTTTTGGCTAATAACTGCAGATGTTTGCCTTTAAAAGTTGATTCATGTATTTGTTGATGCTGTGGGAGATCCCAAAGTTTAGACACTGAAAATTTTCATGTCAACATAATTGATGTAGATTGGATTTTATGAAAGATTTTTTTAAATTTTTCACAGGACACATATTTTGTCCATTTTATACCAAAATTGCTACAGGTGTTCCTACAGGTATACCAATCCTTGAATTTTTTTCTGCAATGAGTATGGAAAGATAGCCCAGCCCCCTATGATGGTGTGGAATGCTGACTAAATAGGTTCCTGCTCCAGTGTAATCTGTTTTTTGAAAGCCTGGTAGAGCCAAAACCAGCTGACAACATTTGGGTTCACTGCATTATCTGCTGGCTCACAGAACCAGTAAACTAGTGATCTGATTTCCTTCTGAGAGTGGAGCACCTGTGTGTCAGAAATGCGCAGGACTTTGGGGACAGTTTAAAGTGGCTCTACCAGGCCATCCAGAAGGAAGCGTCCCAAGAAGTGCCCACCAGAGGCCGACAGGGTGGCCTGCAGTGACGAGCACACTCCAGAGTTCACATCAATGCTTGAGTCCATGTCTATGCCTGAATACAAGTCCAAGCCTATGCCTGAATGAGTCAAAGTCCATGCCTGAGTCCAAGTTCCTGCCTATGTCTGAACTCAAGTCTGAGCTGACACCTGAGCTGCTGGAGGCCCTTCCGGAAACCAAGTCCATGCTCATGCCCACACCCTCATCTTGGCTAAAGTTTAGTGTTGTGGTGTCTGTCACTTTGCCCCTGCTAAGGATGGCCCTATATGGACAGCCTAAAGATACACTTGAAAGATGGCTTTGGACTGCAGTTTTGCTACAAGGGCTTCGGCTTAAAATTGCCCTGATAACTTTAGGCCTGCAATTGCTACAAACAGTTTTGCACTCAAATCTCCTGCAGTGAACAGTTGATAACTTCAATAAAATAGACTTCAGAAATCTATGGTGGATTTCCATAGCTACACAATTGCATTTTCTGACCATATACCACAAAGTTATAGAAGCAAGTTATTTATAATCACACTATCTGGTGTCATCCAGATAAGGATCGGTTCCCTTTTAAGTTTGGTTCCTTTCAAGTTTTTTCATTATGTCTCCTCAGGGTATTTTTCCTTGCCACCATTGCCACAGACTTGTTCATTGAGGATAAAATTATAAATTATTGTGTTTAAAATGTATATCTGGAATTTATATATTTCTGCAAAGCTGCATTGTAACAATGTCCATTAACATGTCCATTTTATATATATTTAAATTTAAATATATTTAAATATATATATATTTAAATGTTTAGTATGGAGGTCACTTATCTTTTCAGGCCAAGAGAGACACTGGCACCGCCTTCCAACCACACTGGAACGACTTCCAACCACTGCATGATCTACTAAGCCAGGTGAAGGCGCACAAATTGGTCAAATGCAACTGAGGAGTACATAGGAGTACATGTACACATGCACCCGCATATACTCACCAAATCTTAAAGGGGCTGGCTCATCCTTCCCAGAATCCAATGCATTGTTTTTGTTTGAAACCATATATAGCCATACATCCAGGAGTCCGTTTCCAGCCTAGATATAATCTGTGAAGGGCACGCCATTTAGGTGCCAGGAAATCTGGCACAGAAAACATTAAGTGAACAGGAAGATGGGATGAAACCTTAACCTGCCACATACACACTTTTCAACAGAAGTCGGTACATTGTTGTGCAATATCAATTAAATTTCAAATGATTCAAAATTGTATAATCTCTCAATAATTGCATTATTTCTAAGTTGATAAGTAGAGAATTCCCTCTTATAAACAATCAAAAACAAATACTTTAGAAAGTCTACATTGAAAATACAGCTCCCAAAGTAAAATCTCAATGCAACAAAAGTGAATTCACCTGTGATCACTGAGACAAAATAGGATACATCTGTGATTTCCAATTAGCCTAATTGCATGAACAAGGGTATAAAATAACCTGCAAACCATAGAATTTTCTCAATTTTGGACCTATGGGCTGTGTCTATCTGCATGTCTGCATCATGGCTCCACATGGAAAAGGATTGTACGGGGAATTGAAAAATCTGTTTGTGAGACTTCACAAAGATAGAAAAGGATACAGGAAGATTGATGATCAACTAAAAATCAGTCAAAACACAGTTGCAGCAGTAATCAGGAGGTATAGAACAAGCCATAGTACCACTAATAAGAGCGACAGTGGTTGTCCTCCTAAAATGATGTCACAGACATTGTTCTACTTGCACAATCTAGCTCTGAAAAACAGACAGGCAAGTAACTTGGTACAGACATGGCACAGGGGTTATCAATGGAAACTGATGTTTCTGTGAGAGCTCAGACAGTGTGAAGGACATTACATAACATCAACCTCTGTGGTCAGCATCAAAGGAAAAAACTTGCTTGCTCTTCAGCACAAAACTGCAAGACTAAACTTTGCTAAAGGACATATTAAAAAATCCCTGATGAATTTGGAGCACATTCTTTGGTCATATGAGACCAAGATAAATTTGTTTGGCTCAGATGTGGTCCAGCATGTTTGGTGTGAAGCTGGCCAAGACTACCACAGTACCACATAGTCTGGACAGTGAAGCACAGAAGTGTAATGATATGAGACTGCATTAGAGCAAAAGGTGTTGGGGAGACGACATTTATAGATGGCACACTATGAATGCTTGTGGATATACCAAGACACTGGCTGACAAGATACCTCCCAGTCTTATGAAGTTTGACAGAAGAGGTATATTCTAGCATGACAATAATCCAAAGCACACTGCCAAAATCATGCAAGAGTTTTTAAAGAAGAGAAAAGTGAATGACCTGGCTATGACCAGATATGTTGCCTGATTGAATTCAATAGAACACATTTGAATACATACATAGAATACATTTGGTGTATTTTAAAAAGAATGGTAGAGCAACACATCCCCTCCAGTAAATCCATCAGGGTGGGGGAAGGCTGGAACCAATCCCAACTGACATTCGGCAAGAGGCGGGGTACACTCAGGGAGGCACTATCACAGGGCTAACACAGAGACAAACAACCATTCACACTCACATTTACGCCTATGGGCAATACAGTAGCCAGTTGACCTAATCTGTATGTCTTTGGGCTGTGGGAGGAAACCACAATACCTGGATGAAACCCACACACTTCATAAAAACACAATTTGAGTGAAATGGTGGAGAAGAAATATCAGTGCGCATTTCTCTATGGTATGGAAACGCTATAGTACACTACTCTACTGGCCTCATGACATGACGTGTTTTAATGTGAGTAATGACATCATTTTTTTGTTTGTGGGAATGTGAGGAGAAGTGTGATGTTCCTGCATGAATGGTTCAGAACAGCTTTGTTATGTTTTGTTAGGCAGCAAGTAGCAAAGCTTTTTGATTCAATTTGCTTAAAAAAGGTAAACTAGCCTATTTTTCTGACACAGTAGCACTGACAAATGATTGTATATTCTTAGCATATACAATATAATTTATGTATGTCTTGTGTCAAGTCCTACTTGATACAAAAGATTCACTAATCTTTATTAAAAACTAAGAGTTAGTTTTTTAAGGGCATTAAAAACTAAGAGTCATTTGTAAATCTTTGGAGTCGATTCCACACACTGAAAATGATTCACCTCACGCGCACATACAGCAAGCAAAATAAACTTGGCTTCGGAAAGTTTCATTGAGTGAAACAGGCAGCTGATATTTATTTGATATTTATTTTGAATTTGTCTGTTGGAAATTTGAACAAATCATGGCTTGAAATACAGTCACACAGTTACAAAAATTGTGGTACGTGATTTAAAAAAGTGATAAGCAGTAAACAATGTACATAATCCTGTCACGTTGAGTTAGTCTGAATGTCTCATTTGGTGGTCATGAGCACTTGATAATATTCTCATGGTGTGACAGATTATCTGATAAATGTCACTAAAGTAGTAATTAGTTAACTGCTATTTAATTAAGTCTAGTTAAGAAAAAGTTCTGTAGTAGTGCTGATTAAAATGCTGCAAATAAATAGCTTTTTTAAATTAATATTTGAACACAATATATTTTTAGAAATACTTAAAAATGTGATATTTAAATATATTACATATGTTGTATATACATATATTTATATTCATTATTTTTATATATAATAATATAAAAAAATAATACAACAATATACCTCATGTACATGTGCACACTTCACGGGTCTCACAACACCACTCTGGTATCGAGTGAAACCATATGTAATTTTACAGTTGACAATTCATTATCGTGGCCTCTAATGAATAAATGGCATTCACTGGATGGAAATTTTGCCATTATTTTGTCTTTAAAGCGGAAAAGGGGAACATCACACTGCAGTGCAAGTTATGACTTTAAGATGAGAAAGTGCTGTCATCATTCACATATTTGGTATTGATGTAATCGAAAAGTAATGGAAAATAATAAGTTACAATAATTTGGTGGTAATTAGATTAGGTTACTGATTACAATTTTAGCAGGTAATAAGTAATTGTATTAGAATACATTTGAAACCCTCCCAACCCTGAATATAATAAAATAAGAGTACAGATATTCCCGCTGTAAGGCAATGTGTTTTTAAAGTTAAAGTGCTACTGTACATTTGATCATGTTAATCCTTATTACCAGTATGTCAGCTTCTAGATGGCTGAGAACACTAATAAGGATTTGACAGCTTTTGACAGCATCTTTTGTGTCCCTCTCAGAAAGTGCTCTTGGGAAATATTTCTGTTTATTGTCCCCACCAAGAGTGAAATGAAATTTCCGACCCTGGGTACTGGGCCTTTGTGCATGCATAACTTTAGCATCTGATCCAGCAGAAAAATGGCCAGACTCAGGTATAAATAGAAATTAAATGTGAACCAGATGCTGGAATATGTCATTGTCAGTTGTAAGCATTAAATAAAAAGGCCTTACAGCACAGTGGTAATAATCCTTTAAGTCCCAATGAGCAGGCATTGTATAGTCGAAGGATTCTTAGATTTCTAAGTTTGTGTTGTTGCAAAGCTTTCCATCACAGCTCATCTTCTAGATCATTCACTTGTAGGCTTTTTCTCCTAAAGAAAATTCTGAAGACAAAAAGCAACCTTTACGTTATTATATGTGTCTGTCATAATGATTAACAAACATACTAAACATAATATGATCCCAAGGCATTAATAATTCCAGCAATAACAATGAAGAAACAAACAAACAAAAAAAACCAACTCACATTTTCATCAATCACGTCATTAACCACTGCCATAGAGAGTTTCCTTACTTTCCTGTTAACCGAGGTCTCAGTCCCAGTGTAAGCAATGAAGTGGATTAAAGTCTGAACTCTAAAGGGAAAAAAAAACATACATATACAAATTAAACAGTAATCATTCAGAGCACTTTTAAATGTCCTACAACAAAAGATTCATATTTTAGGCACCTGTGCCACAGCATAGCAAAAAACTGGACAAAGAGGAGGCCTGCAAAACTGAGGAGGAACATCAGTCCAATAGGATCGATAAAAATCTTTGCTTTAGGGTCAACAGTTCCATTGGGATAAGTCTTTGGGATGGTGATGCTCACTGCAGTGCCAATAGCTTGCATAAAAAAAGTAGCCACGAGCCACAGGGCATTACAGATAAAAAACACAAAAGTTGCCTGAAAATATAAAAAGGATAATTAGACCAGATCACTGTGTTAGACCTTTACTCAAATATTCCTAAATAGAGTGATTTCTGCTAGGTGTTTACCAGTAGTTATTTATACAAGATACCATGTTATTGAACACGCAATATTGTAATCATGGGCATCAAAATATTGTCATTATAGACAAGTATATATTTTCTTCAAATACACTGTGATTGGCCTCTTTATTGAGATTTTATTTTAACAGTGACATTGACAATGCAACTGCAACTACTTGTTATTTATTTTATACTTTAATTAGAATTAATTTCATGTGAAATGGGAACGATATGAAAAACAAACAAAAACTACATTTCCTCATCCCATAAGGAATGATCATGACACAATTAAAAATCATGCCACAAATTATAATCTATATATATTAAATTAAAATGAAGTTATCCAAATATGGACGGGCAATAATGTCAACTTCAGACTAACCAACCTTGTTGCGTAGGTCTTTCAGATCATTTTTGATTTGTTCCTCCTTTTTTTTGTCATTCTCTAATGGTTTTAGGTATTGCTCAATAAGGTCCTTCCAAAACGTGTCTTCTTCCTAATAAATTATAAAAGAACAATAAACCAAATGCAAGAATATTGAATCTATTTCTACACATTTATATTAATATCAAGCTTGAAATAGCCTTGCTCAGCTGCTCATTATTAGCAGATATTTTTTACAAGTTTTATGAATTTATTGTTGGAAAGAAGCAAAATTATCAGCTAATAGAAAAAGTAAATGTAAAGTTTGAAACTACATATGTCTAGAAACAAGTCTTATCTTATATTCCTTTTATTGTTAACTTATAATAAGAAATACTAGATAAATGTAAGTATATTCAAGATATTTTCACTTAATAACAGATTTCGCAGTGCTTTGGCAGTATAATTAGGGTCTTTACATTTAGGATCTTTTTGCAGTTAGGTGGTGGTTAAATCCAAGAACATGAATGCATATAATTTTATAGTTAAAGCCCAGTCCTCAAACTAAGAATTTGTGGCAAGTCTTAGTGTAAAATTGCATTTCACCAATAGGCTCCATCTAATCAAGTAATTCAAGGTTGTAACATTACAAAGTGTGGATACGTTCAATGGGTGTTAATACTTCTACAAGTCACTGTAGTTATTCTGGCACCATCAAGTAGTTAATGTGGTGCAGTGGGAAAAGTAGGACAATTGGAAAAGAGATTAAAAATAATCAACTATTCACTGTTATCTGGAAGTAAATAATAGTGATACCCACATCATTAAGATTGTCCTCAATAAGGGCCAGTTCACCAGAGCTTTCTGCCAACTGTTCAATAAAAACTATAAAAAGAATTCTTTATTAATCACATATACACACTTTATACATATATAATGTTTGCAGCAGAAAATGTGGGACCAGAATCAAGTCATGTAAAGACCTAAAACTAATAACCATATAGTAGTCAAAAAATGTATGTGTACTCACATCTCTCAATTAAAGGTAATTGTCTGGAAAAAAAAAAAAAAGATTGCTTCAATTCCATGTACATCACTTCCCTCAGGCGGGCTTAATAATACAGGATACCCACAGTAGTTTAATAGTTAAAATAATTTACCCTAATACTTACCTTTCTTTAGGTTGGTTTGGGTCTTTGGGATCACTATTCAGAAGTGTGGCTTGAGGTGCATTCTCTGGCGCTGCACTCATCACTTTTTCTTCTTTGTTCAGTTGAACCTCCAGATTATAGCCACATATTTTGAACAGCTTCTGGCACTTGACATTTTTCCGTAAGTTATCCTCAGATCCGGCGGTCTGGTTGCCAGATTCACGCGTTCCCCAGGACACGTTGTTCATGTTGACCATCGAGTAAATTGCCAGTAGCAGGTAGCCACTGGGGATGCAGATGAAGTAAAGGAAGCCGAAGATGATAAGATGAAACTCATGAGGATGAAGAAGAGCCGTGGAAACGTACATCAGGGTAATACCAATGAAGAACAAGCCGCTTGGGGTCAGGAAAGTGCCCTGCAACACCATGTCCCCTGAACACATGCACAAGTAAATAGTTCAATTGTTTACCAAGATTTTTCAGTATTAACATTATTAACATTAATTAACATGGAAAAATACAAAAATGTTATCAAATAAGCTCTTTCACCTTTGTTATTAAATTAGTTTAGCATAATTATTTCAAAGTAGAGATGTGACAAGAAATGAGCAGTATAAAAACACAATAAAAGGAAATCCTAAAGAAGTTAATCTAAAGAACAAATTATACATGTTCAAATACATAGCAATGTTAATGGTGCCAAGTGAGGCATAAACAGAATGCTAGTAAAAGTACTAATTATCTCACAGAGGTCATTGGGGGAAAAAAGTATAGAATTGAAAGAAAACTTCACTTACCAATAATAGCTAAGATTGTTGCTGTCATCAGAAAAGCGTAGATTATGCTCATGATGGCAGCAATGCTGATTTGTAAGTCTGATTTTGCTTGCCCAAGATAATAGCAGAGAATCAGGTAGATTACAGGAGGAACAATCGCTATCACAAGAGCAAGATTCGCTTCTAAATTGAAAACGAATTTAAGGCCTCCTGTTGAAAAGACAGGTGACTTTTACACAAGAAATAGATGCCAACTATGTGTGAATTATTCTTAATAAAAAAAACATATACACACAATGCACTCTGGATGAACATATGTTTTGCTATATGTTTTAGACTAACACCTACATAAATGAATCAGTTTTTACCATTTGTTAAAAAACAATTTAGCTTTTGACATGCACCTGAAATTTGGGGTTCAGTATGCTTCTCTATTAGCAGTAAACTACCCCAAGATATATGCTGCTATTTCACCTTAGGTTCACAGATTTATCTAATATACTGTACTGTGCAAAAGTCTTGGCCACATGCAAAGAAATGCTGTAAAGTAAATATGACTTCAAAAATAATTAATTTAAATCTTTCTGCTTAAAGAAAAATACTACAACATGCAGTAAACAGCAATAAATAATCCCAGGTACATAATAGTCCCAGGTACAATGTGTACATTTCTATAAGGAAATGAGCTGTGCGTTTTACTGAGCATCTTGAAGAATCTGCCACAGTTCTTCTGGAGAATTTGACTTTCACACTTGTTTCTTTTTTTACAGCAAAATCCAGGACCCTTCATTATGGTTTTTGGCTGAAAAGTGGTCTCTTACATAACATGTTGTTTTTTTTTACTGACATAAAAACATTTTTTAGACACAAATAATTTTTTGGTAAAGTTTTTTTGTACTGACTCAATAATTCAGAATTCATATATATATATATTTGTACTAAAAATGGGTGTGCCTAAGACTTTTGCGCAGTTCTGTACATACTATGGCTCTCATTAATTACCATCAGCACCAATATACTGTATATTTATATATAAATCAAACAAAAACAGATTTAAAAATTTGATTGTTAAAAAATGTCTGATTAAAAAAATCAACCGGTTGGCAAATTAATGGGTTGTTTAGAAGTGTTTCACATGTAAAGATTATTTTTGAAGTTTAACACCAACATTTTTGACTGAGTTACTGGTGTATTTCCACATAAAGAGATGTGTACATCAAATAATAATACATTTATATTTGGTCAGTTGGCTGAGGCAGAATACAACTGAACAGAAGACTGTTCGTTAAGGGCCAAACTGTGGCAGCTTGGTGGATTTAAACTTCCAACCTTCTGATCAGTAGCCCAATGCCTTAAGCTCTGCCTAAATATCATTCCTTTACTAGACCCAAAGCCAGACCCAAATGCTAATGCGAAATAACTGACACAAACAATTGAAATGGGCCTGCACTAGGTGCAATAGTTATCAGCATCTAAGGCATACGCATCTAAAATGTCACCTGCAATCATGAGGCAGACCGTAGCTGGCCCCAAAATCGAGGCAGCCAGGGTGATAGTCTGGTAGAGAATGTAAGGTCGTGATATGGACTTGTTCAATCGTGCAGTGACACTGCCACTGGAAAGAAGGTCCAGAGTGTTGGCCATGGTGGACGGGCCCCAGCGCCGCCGTTGGTTGTAAAATTCCTTGAACTCCTGTGGAGCGTTGGTGTACGAGTCAGAGGCAGCGTTGTACTCCACTCGCCAGCCCTGCTGCAGGAGCAATGTGCACAGCCAGCGGTCCTCACCTGTAAACACAGAGCCAGAACACACAAGATGCATCAGGTCACATGTGAACATATATTAAATATATAGAAAATAATATGTATTGTGCGTAACAGTATTTTTTTTTTCATCTCCATTGTCTTTGTTTCACTCACCCTGGTCATACTGCACATAGTGGGAAGCCTCAGTTGCTTTTGTTGTATATCTCTTCATGACGTTGTCACTCATGAGCGCCTCTGCACGCATCAGGCTGAAACAGCCCGGGCTGCACAACACAGATCCGAACACGTGCTCAGCTGTCTTCTGGAGCCAGTGACCCACAGCATACTCAAATTTCTGATACCATACCATCGGGCCTGCAACACACAGTGTAAAGGTACTATTTTCCTGATTATAAAGAGCACATGCACAAGGTGTTAATCTTTGCATTAGATATTTTTGGTCTCTTTATGACAATCGTGACCATTTTAACCAGGAGTCCAAGTGCTTTCTGTGTAGAAAGGATGGTGTTTATACTCTTTCCTGTCTGTCAGAGTGACACTATTTACAGTAATTGCCAGCCTCAGTGAGCTCATGTGTACAAAAGAAGGCAGTTAGTGCTTTCCTCTTGGAAGAGTAGTGCACTCTTGCCATTTGGGAGTTGTTTCTTGATGGGTGAGAAATAGTTATTGGGTGGAAATTGGCAAATTGGGTTAAAAAAGAAATTTTTTTTAATAAAATACCAATAGATTTCCACAGTGGTCTGTCTATGCAAAGAAATGAACAAACAGGAATTAACAAACAAAACAAAAATAACAGCAAATTTGGAAACACTTGGATATGAACTAAAAACAGAAAGGGTAGTTCCTTATTGAGCATCACCTACTAACTGCTGATATTCCACAGCATGCTGAGAGATTAAAGAAGGAGAGCTTTAGCTACCTGGATCCACCATAGCTTTTTTTGGTTTTATGTTTGTACTTCAATTAAATGTATTATTACTAACCTGTGCCAGTTGGATTGATCCTGCCACAAGCAGCTCCCACTTCGGGATACAACCTAAGCCGATCCACTAAAAGCATGACAGCTGAAGGCTGGAAATCTGTGTCTCCATCTAGAGCTAGAAGGTATGTGTTCTCCTTGGCTTTCTGGAGAAGGAATGAAGTTCTAGTTGTTTAAGTCATGAAACTGTTATGCACTTTTAGAGCAGGGGAGTCTAATCGTACCCTCAAAGGGCCAGCGTGGGTGCAGGTTTTCAGTCTCAATCCACCTGTTTAATCACTTGAGCTTGGCTTTCAACAGACTCAGGTGTGGCTTCTGCTTGGTTGGAATGAAAACCTGCACCCACAATGGCCCATTCCGGATAAGGTTGGACACCTCTGTTGTAGTGTAATCACACTTACCTTTAGTTGGTCTTCAATACTTGTCAAATGCACATCCCTATGCATGTGCATCTGATAGTAGTTTCTGTGCAGCCTCCAGCCAAGCAGGTAGTACATGTACATGATCTTTGTTGAAAAGAAACATAATCTGTGCTTAAAATAAGACCTTGCAAGTAGGATAAATTGTAGGCATACTTAGAGTATAGTTTTAGTTTTTGAGAGTGTATGGCTGCTTCTTATAGTGCCCTTGATTTTGTAGGGTTTCTGGGCACAAGGGGGAGAAATAATGAATATTTCAAAAATCTTTTTGTCTCCATCATCTACACCAGTGAATGAATAATTTTTCAGTTCTAATGGTATGTAGTCATACCAGTATAGTACAGCATTTAACCCACAGTTGGAACTTACTAATATGCTACTTTTCTTTACAATAATATTTGTCTGTCTGTCTGCGGCAGCTTACCTGAGACCATCTCTTTTTGTGGCGGATCTTATGTTTGTCCTTGAAATGAACAAACAGTATGTTTCCATATGGAAGTGTGTACTGCAAACGGCAGCCATATGGTGTCTGGAAGATTTTCTGGTCAGGAAGAGGCTTTCTGTCCCTAAATGCACTTTTGCTGTCCTCTGTGAATATGCTGTATATAATCATGACACACACACATATATTTCATTTATATTTCAGGGTAAATAATGCATGTACAATATATTCATACGTTGGTACAGGTCTTTGCAGCCTTTATGGAATTTATGGTATGTGGTTCTATATTTCACTGCAGCTTGTTAGCACAATCACTTACACATAAACATCTTTGATGACTTCCACCAGGGTCTCGGCATACTCGTTGACACGCCGCTTGTTGTCTTTGGTTAGGAAAGCATCATCAAAATAAATGTGAGACTCAAAACTAACATCATTAAATTGGTTTCTCTTTGGTCGGAATTTGTCCAGCCTGGAGGAAATGGGAGAATACATTCATTTAAGGTTGCTCAATGAAGTTCTAAGGTGGAGGACTCTTTTTACCATCAGAATACCTGAACATTGAGATGATCATCTTCATCATTTCATC
>JAQQZX010000013.1:5233526-5243713 GCA_030068355.1 Notoglanidium maculatum
AGATGCTGGGATTGGCTCCAGCTTCCCCGCGACCCAGATGGATAAAGCGGTATAGATAATGGATGGATGGATGGATACTAGCTTATAATCAGGAGTGGTCATTTTTAAAATATGGCAACCACATCACTTTTTAAAAAAAAGGCAGCCATGGAACCCCACTGGCGCAACCTCTGGGAAGACGGATGCATGGAAGGTATGAGCGCATGGTTCCCTGCAATGGACTGGTGCCCCTTCCAAGGTCTATTCCTGCCTCATGCCCAGTGCTCCCACGATAGGCCCCTGATCTTCCATGATCCTGAATCTGATGACTGATTGAATGTATATTGTTCAAGCTTGCAAAAAAAAAAAGGGTTTGTCTGAGTGCATACCCTCAGGAAGTTTGTTTTTACCTGACGTTACCTACCAGTTCAGTCAAGTTCCTAGGAAAAAAGGTGGAGCTATGATCTTTCACTAATTAGGTGCAATGTTTCTGATTTGTCAGAAGTCACTTCTTTATTTCACAATAGCTGTTCATTTACTTTAATATATGGTATAGACTAAAGCAGGCATGTCTCATATTGACTTACATATAAACAAGTTGATTAAACACATAATCTAATTATTTCCCCAACCTTACACTCTTAATTAAAATCATATACGATAAAAAAATCATTTTCTTTCAAATATTCACTAGTTTTCCAAAAGACAGTTTATGTCACAGTAAACATTATAGTCAGATATTTGTCAATATATGATATACTACTTAATGTTATTCTAAAGCAAATGTGTGAAGATCATTTTGGTAATGTTTTAGAATTGTTTTAGCTCGGTTTTGATACCCACATTTACAAGTACAGTTCATATTAATATTTAGTAAAATCTACAGGTCCCAGAAGGTATAATTCTATGGCAGCATGAAAAAAAACTGTGAAATGTTCCAGTGAACTGAAGATGGGGCGGGTGGTTAGGTCATCCACTACCAGAGAAATTCTCCAGCAGGTTTTTTGGAAACAGCAGAAACCTGTTGGAGCAGGTACGGAGCATGAAAAAGAAGCTATACCCCGCTGAAGAGTTGTGGCTGTTTATTCTCCTGCATGAAGCAACATATCAGGGCTAGAGGTAAGCCATTTCCTTGTACTAATCCTTTTTTTTTTCATTTGCAAAATCAATTTAATGCAAAACAAATAATTAAAAGTAGTGAACAGAAGTGATTGTATGAATGATCGCGGTTATGCAGCATGCGTGTCTTATCAGTATCATCAAATTACAACACTATAGCTGGTATAAACAATTGGTATAAACATTCTTGAAGCACTGTGTGTAATCTGAAACTAGATAGAAGGAAAAACCTGAAAAAAAAATAACCATGTGCATTGCTGACTTGCAAACTACATAGGATAAAGAAGGAGGGCAAAATTGCAGTAGTCTCTTGAGAAGGACCGAAACTCGAAGATGCACCAGGGTCGCCTGCGTTTACGGCCGTGGCTGGAAGAACAGATTAAGTCAGGAAGATATCCTGGAGTCGTATGGCTAGATGAAGTAAGGCTTAATGTTTTCTAAATGTGTTAAATGCTTCTAAACAACATATGTCATGTGTAGAAGTAGACAACTGAGGTGCCATGACATGAGACATGACACCTGATATTAAGAGGGGTTTCATCACACACATATGAACTGAAAACTGTGCTACTGACTGTTTATACATCATCTAAAAAAAACTGTACGTAGATCATTTTGGAGTATTTTTATACCTGAGAAATGCATATAATCTTAACATGATGTTTCTCTTATCTAAATTCTAATCTACAAACGTATTCAATAATCATTCTTGGTATTTTACAGTGGAACACAGGACCTTCAAATGATACAACAAATTTTCAACTAAAGGCTCTCACATTTTCTAGTTTACACAAAACAATGAACCAATGGACCATATTCTCAGATTTTTTTTGTGTTTTTTTTATGGCATGAGAGTAAAGGAATGTAAAGGTACTAGGTTGGTATTCTTGGGATTAGAGCAGACAGAGAAAAAAAGCATCTCCATAAGCATCATGCACATCCTATTCTTATGAAATTCGTATTGTTTACTACACAAATTATATCTCAAAAACCTGCTACTGAAAGATCTAACTAACAACCTTTTCATTTTTTTCAACCTCTTCAAACTTTAGACAGCTCAGGTCTTCCAGATTCCTTGGAAACACGCCGCTCGACATGGCTGGAACATAGACAAGGACGCCACTTTGTTCCGAAACTGGGCCATCCATACAGGTGAGAGACAAGTCCAGGCACCAGTGGACACTGTCTCCAATTACATCTCAGCATGGCTTCCCCAACACATGCAGATACTGTTGCAAACTGTGAGCCCATATGACTGAGCTACACTATATCAGTCACTTGCTTGAAACTAAATGATATTTGATACACCGCTGAGCTTGATGCCCAGCCATATTTCAGGTTTGTCTAAAAACCTGATGATAAGATGTGAAAAAGTACAATTATTACTACAACCTAGTAAATAAATACAAATACATTATTCAGAATAAACAGATAGCGTATTCTAAACAGAGATAATTGAGCGATATCACACAAAAGGGAGTGTTGTTGTATGAATATGCTGTTACGTGGCAGGGATTCGGTCGTAGCTAATCATAGCCATGCTGATATTCAGCACAGCAGTACAACCTTGAGTGTGATATTGCTTTATACAATAGTTATTTAAACAAGTTATTAATATCAAGGACACAGCATGCAGAATGTTGGACAGAACATGCTCGACTAGCAGAAACAGATCCTGAAGAAGCCACACTCACTTTATAGCATGTCGGCTAGCTGACTAGCTAGTTCACGTTGATTTGTACATTCCCCTTAAAATTGCCATCACTTCTTCCTTTTCATGTTCATCTGACAAGCTTTCATATTTTAATTCAAAACATCATATTCTGCTGATCTGACGCTATCATTTGTCATTTCTGCTGATGATGTTGCTAACACTTCTGTAGCAATCGTTTGGAACTAGGAAGTGGAAGTTTACATGCGGGACACAAATGATCGGCGTGATCTGCACAGTGAAATGTCCCAGTGGCGTTATGCAAGCTATCAGCACTCTTAGAGCACCACTGAACCAATCAGTTTAGTGGACTGGAACTAAGTGTTGTTTAAATATAGATTCAAATAGGAGAAAGAAAGCTTTAGGGAGGTTCAGAGGGAATCCTATGCTGCAGGACCCTGAAACAAAAAAAATCACACGAGCAGGAGGTTTTTATTTTCATGCTTGTGCAAGCAAGCTGTCAGATATGAAGCTTGCAGGAGAAACAGATACCATGTTGATTTACAGCATTCATTCATTCAGTCTTTAGTAAGCGCCTGGTCAGGGTCATAGTGGCATTTGTTATTACATTTGTCATTATTTAGTGTTTGAAACTGACCCCAAAGTGTGGTTTTCTGAACAGCACGCCATAATTTTTCTCATTTGCAATCATTTTTACATCATTTGGTCAAGGTGGTACTTGAAATAAAGAAAACCTGAATAAATCAGTATGTTTTGTGTTTGCTAATTGTGGCTCCAAGGGAGATACAAACCTGGCATAGACAAACCAGACCCCAAGACCTGGAAAGCCAACTTCCGCTGCGCTCTCAACTCCTTGCCAGACGTCCAAGAGCTTCGAGACAAAAGTATCAAGAAAGGCCACAATGCTTTTAGAGTCTATATTCTACTCCCCAACAACAAATTGCCAAAGAAGAGAAAAGGCAAGTGTTAAAACTTAATATATCACTTCCACATTATATTTAGCTTTACTCATTCAATACTTTTATCCAAAGTGACTTTTGAAAAAACACAGTTTGAGCAGGTGTTAAAGGAGCAAACAGTAATGCTGAAAAGCTACTTTAATGTCAACTGATTGCAAACAAGAACAAAATGGTGGAAGGGAAAACTAAACACTCTCATATACACTTGCATATACGCACTCACAGATCATCACAGCTTGACACAAGGGCTGAGGCTGAGTACTACTACCAACTGATAACTAGTACATACTGTGTCACTTTTATGTCGTACTTATTCCTTATGAAGACTGATATAAGTAAAAAATAAGTAGGTTTTTACAAACTGCATCCACATTTTCCAAAAGCTGGATAAATGTTTCCATGATTTAGAAATGGAAAGCGTTATAAGACTAGTGAAAGTCTGCAGCTTAAAGGTTTTCGATCACAGTGAGCAGAAATGCAAAAATATATATAAGTAAGTAAATAAATAAAAAATGCAGTTGCATTTCTTTAGTCATTGGTCACTGCAAGCTTGTTTATCCACCTGGTTAAATGTATAGTCTAGTGTACTAATGCTAATAAAGCGTGATCCTGATTCAGATTTTGATACCTTCAAATTGTGGCCAAAAGAATCACATAACTATGAATTTTATGCAGCGGCATATTTTATGCCTGTAATAAATACCTCTATTATTCAAATTCTATTAACCAAATTTCTAATTGTGCATGAAAAGTTTGAACAGTCCAACTTACTGATGGTGCACATATAACAACCATGCATTGGAATACAGTCTTACCCTTCAGCGTCTGGTCTCCAATTTCTCTAGTGTCCAGCTTAGACATTGAGGATGCCAGGGTTGGTTTGCCTGCATTACTACCACACACCAGTGCACCTCTGGAAAGGTTTACGGGTGAGCAAAGTATCATTAAATAGAAACACCTCCATTTACCATCAAAATGTCAGTTAACGACAAGGGCTGTTCAAACTTTTTTTTTTTACATTTTATTTATTTATTCATTTTTAATTTAGCCTGAAAGTGAAAATTGGAATTAACCTGTCATCGGTAAGTTTGTCCTGTATGACAATAATCTATTGCATTGTTATTCTTCTCCAGAGGCTTTCTGGAAATATAAGGAGGATGTCAGAGGTGTTGCTCCTGAGATGTTCGCTAAAAACTGCTTCTCCTCATTACCATCAGTGAAAGAAGAACGCTCAGCTACTTACTGCTGCTCCCCAGCCAACATCAACACGACAGCACATGGTGAGAGAAATTATATATTAGGCAGATTTATACTGAAGACTTCTTTGTACAGTACTTATGAATGTTAACTCTTCCACAGACGTCCCAGCAAATGCAATGGAAGAGCATGAGCAGACTGAAGCAGTGTTAAAGGCAAGAAATTTGACCAAGACATTATCTCTGTGAAAATGAACCGGTGGTGGCTGTGGTTTTTTAAAATGGGTATCTATATCTAGTATCTAGTATCTAGTATCTATATATCTGGTTGTGCTCGGTCTTATTTATTAGTTCTTCCTCAAAGGTAAGAGCAGGTCAACAATATTAGTTAGCCATAGGTATTAATTAACAAAAAAAAAAAAAAAAAAAAATTCTGACACTCCCATTTATCCACCGAGTCGCCCAGCAGGACTCAAAAAGCCTGTTGCTCAATGAGCATTAATCTTACCTCCCATTAATACATATAGTACTCTGTTTGGCCTTCACTGGCTTCCTATTGGATCATTTGAATGACCTGTGCTGTGAACCAATGACACCCTAAATGACACCTTAAAAGGTTAAAATCTTATACTCTATTAATAGCTCAACAGTGAAGTTATTAATATGGCTGAAATGCATTATAATCCCTTTGATGGCATAATAAAATTGATGACTCAAACTATCACACACTCAACAGGCATCTGCGCTCATGATTAAATTTTTTTTTCCCAGTGTGTAATGGCCTACTGGATTCATGCCATGTTGACTCTGAATGTTAAACATGGTAAACCGTGTTCAAACACATGTTCTATTGCCTGTAATTACTTTGATTGGAAAAAATGTGGGCTTAATCTATCTGCTTTTAGCTTCTCCTGAAAACCTTTCTAGAGAAATAGGAAGATGGAGTAAATAATCGACCTCCTATGGGATTATCTAGGAGGCCTTTCACTCTGTGTAATAACCTGACATGACCGTCACTGATAGGATGTGTGCAGCTAGAAAGAAATCAGATCCAATCTTCATATTGCTTCTTCTTAGCAATCGGTGTCTTTTTATTACAACCATTAGTGGGGATTTTGCTTTAAGGCATTTGTGGCGTAACGGCAAATAACCTGAAGCAGAAACCTGAAACTGATGTCTTTTTATCGTCCAAATACTGAAAAGCCGCTAGCCCAAATACTGCTCACCCATTTGTTTCAGCCACACCTGCAACTTTTTCCATGCATTCAATTTTAAATGTCTCCTAAGCCAAGGTGAATGATTCGCATGTTTTGACACTCATCCAAGAGTCATCTTAAACCTTACAGGACGACTTCATTCGAGTTGCTGGAACATGTTCATATTAGACGGACAATGTACCCTTTTTAAGGAGCATGCCATCATGCTGGCTATTAGAAGCAAGTGTTTGAAGGAGATTTAAGCATTTGCTGAAACATGCACGGTTTTTGAGAGTCAGGTAATTTTGCAGTCTAGGAAGCATGCTACTGCATGAGGGAACAAACAGACAGCAACGAGAATGAGGCTTACTATTAAAAGGAAATAACTGGGATATCTCGAGTCAGTGATCCTCCCAATTCTTAGGAAGTCACATCATATGTTCGTCTAATTTGGAGACTTGTTTGAAATGAGGTTTACAGTTCACGGACACTTCAGCTCGATTTAGTTCTAATTGACGCGGATGTTAGCTTATTATTATAGCTTTGAGGGACTTGGACAGAGGACGTGATGATGTTCTTTTGCATTATAGATAGTAGACCATCTACAGAACACAGACCAATGGACCCCATTGCATGAGCATGATCGAGGCTGGAGACCAGGCAATTCTTGGATGGAAGGTGTTTGTAAGTTACAGAACACATTTTTAACACTAATAACAGTTTTAATAACACTAGCCCTAACCCAATGCATTATACTGCAAGCACTCTCAGGATTGTGGCCCTTTTGAAATATCTGGCAACATTCAAGTGAACTTGAACCCAATTTCAACACTGGTGCTTTTTTTAAATTACAGATGAAACAATGGACTGCTCTAGCTACCCGTTCCAGGCAGACTGGCACAGTCACAGCATGACACGTCAGTTTGTCTGAGATAACCAGCAGGACAGCTAATCAAAGTTTGCAGTAACACTTACAGTGGATCATAAGTATAACCAACGTGCAATCAAACACAGAACACACAAATAATGGACCCTTTACCTGATTGTCTGCAACTACACGCAGGACTGCCTGTATATGAATATTAAGAGCACGGACGACGATACCGATCGCTATAAAGCTATAACCATGTTTTTGTGTGAAATGCAATACAGGCTATTTAATTTTGCGAAACAATGTTTTCTCTTTTTTATGCCTCGTAAACATTATAAACTTACTAAGCTGTTCGAACTATTTAATTCTGCAAATACCATTTATATTATTCTCTTAGTTCTGCTTTGTCAACATTCTGAAGATTACCGAGCTGTTCGAGACTTTTGACTTAACTTAGACCTCTGCTTTAGACCTTCCGGAAAACATGCAGGACGTCTGTTCAGACACTTCCTGCCCAAATGAAGACTGAGTGGTTGGTCTGGTCCCTTTTTTTTTTTTTTTGGTTCAAACTAAACTAATCACTACAATAAAGACAACCTCGCTGTGCAACTTCACACAAAGTTCCAGAACGGTCTTGTATTGCTTTTATAATAAATATAATGTTTTATACATTAAAATTGTATGATTCTTTATGACAAACCACGGAGTGAAATAACGAGCAAGAATCAGCTTCGCTTGAAGACATGCTGCCCAGATGGAAAATAAAGACAGAACCAACAATTTACGTGTATTAAGACAACTTTTATGAAAGTCACATTCATGTGAATGGGTTTATATAGAGCTGTTTAAATACACAATTGCAATGCAATTAGCTTGTTTTGTCTAAGGAAGGTTTGGGAAAGCAGTTTTCCAGGGAAGGGTAATGGCTGATTCCCCAAACACAAGTGGAAAAGAAACGGACAGACCAAGTCGTCAAGGCTGGAAGGGAAAGTCACTTAAGAGCAAGTGTGTGATGTTTAATAGTGAAAAGCCTGGCTGAAGTTCCTCTTTTGAGCACCACCTCTTCCTCCACTTCGGTTGTTGCCACCACGGAAGCCGCTGCGGAAGCCGCTACGGAATCCACCGCGACCTCTGACCCTTCCACCAGACCCTCGTTCGCCACGGCTCCGCATGCTTTCCTCCAATTCGGGGAGTTCAGTGGCGATGATCAGCTGCCATCTGCGGCCATCTTGCCACTTGTCCTGTAAACAGTACATAGTTTAAGCCCTTTTTCATTTGGTCCGTTCAGGTTGGCTAGTTTTGAGAGCAAAAGAATGGCAAAGTTGTAAAATTTGAGAACCTGGAGTCCGACCAGTTAGCTTAAGGAACTAGATTTTCAAAACGTAAGAAATTCGATTCAATTAAATTTCATTTGTGTGGCGCTTTTAACAGACATGGTCACAAAGCAGCTTCACAGAAGTCTAAAAATTCTGAATAGAAACTTCTGAATCTGTAAATTTATATATATATATATATATATATCTCGCTAATGAGTTGTGACGACAATGGCAAGGAAAATCTCCCTGAGATGACAAGCGGAAAAAGACTCAAAAGGGAACCCATCCTCATTTGGGTGACACGAGATAGTGCAACTACAATTAACACACTTCTGTAACTATGTTATATAGTCAAAAAAAATACAGTAACATAATTCGATTTAGTTTGACATAAAGTCTGTTCTGTCTCAGCTGATTCTCTGAGGAACTTTATGAAGAAATGAACTTGATTGATTTTTGGGATTACAGAGTAAGCGAGCTTTTGCACCATGACTCACTTGCATCAAATTCTGCACTGATTGCAATCTCTCTCTCTCTCTCTCTCTCTCTCCCCTCTCTCCCCCCTCGCTCTCTTGCTCTCTCGCTCTCTCTCTCTCTCTCACACACACACACACACACACACACACACACACACACACCACATACCTGGATACCTTTCACCTTATCAGCTGGGACGTCAAAGCAAACCCCCTAACAAAGCAAGAGAAAAAAAAGAATATTCATCATACCAACATACATTGTGCTTAATGCAGATTTCACTTAACGCAGTGAAATCAACAAATGTTTGCTCCAAAAAGATTTTCAAACACACCATTTTACTCTTAAGGAAGGTCATGCGTTTGATCTGGTCGTCTATCTCCTCCCCGAGCTGCTCTTTCAGTCCTCGCCAGGCGTAGCCGATGTTATGCATCTCCTGAGAGCAGTTGAGCACTAACGTGGTATAACCCTGTACAAAAAAGCAGAAAAAGGGGGCTTAACCATAATAACAACAGCCAAATTTCTTAGAAAAACAGAGTTTTTCCAATAAGGTGCTGCAAAAATTAAATGTAAATGGGAAAGCAAAAAAAAAAAAAAAGTCATCGATATTGGGGTACTGCTCCAAATTTTTTATACCAGTTGGAATCTTGAATCAGAAGGTTTACTTTAATTTCCTATAATAACAAGCTGCATTTTTTCTCTCATTAACTTCAAAGGGGGAGGGAACAACTGTTATTACATAAGCATTAACAGGAAGCAGGTTGTTCTGTAAACGTAAATGTAACTGAACCTCTAAAAAGTGTAATGTTCATTAATCAGTCAATGGCATAACTGCTTTGCTAAACAAACAGCTCATTTCCGTCCACTTACGGCATCTGAGTTGAGGAGTGATCTCTGCTCCAGACTCGTGGCTCCTGATATGTGTGCAAGAGCGGCGGCTAGCGCCTCCACCGCCCCTCGCTCCTCGACGAGCCTCTCGGCCGCCTCGCGGAAATGTTCTACTGCTGCTGGAGGTACAGAATCCAGGAACCTGCGACAAACACAATGATGGCAGATTTAGCTAAAGATTACGCTAAGGATAAAGTTAATTTACCAGGTAGATAAAACTGTCTGAGAGCATCTTCTAACCCAAGCCTAGGGATTCCTCTGGAAATGTACTAGCAATTGAAATATATATATATACAAACCGGATTCCAAAAAAGTTGGGACACTAAACAAATTGTGAATAGAAACTGAATGCAATGATGTGGAGATGGCAAATGTCAATATTTTATTCAGAATAGAACATAGATGACAGATCAAAAGTTTAATCCAAATTTCACGGTGTCAACAAATCCCAAAAAAGTTGGGACAAGTAGCAATAAGAGGCTGGAAAAAGTAAATTTGAGCATAACGAAGAGCT
>JAQQZX010000013.1:5266680-5278209 GCA_030068355.1 Notoglanidium maculatum
GCCCCACCCATTCCCGTGACAGGAAGTTAGCCCCACCCATTCCCTTTACAGCAAGTTAGCACCACCCATTCACTTAAAAAAGGGTTAGCCCCACCCATCCACTTTACAGCAAGTTAGCCCCACCCATCCACTTTACAGCAAGTTAGCCCCACCCATTCCATTTACAGCAAGTTAGCACCACCCATTCACTTAAAAAAGGGTTAGCCCCACCCATCTACTTTACAACAAGTTCATACCACCCATTCACTTTAAAAGAGGTTAGCCCCACCCTTACACAGCATAGCAGTTTAGTCCCACACATTCACTTTGTTAGCAGGTTAGTACCTCCAGTTCCATTTACAGTTAAACAAGTTTAACTTACAAGTTAAACCCACCTGACCACTTCTACAGCAGGTTAATCCCACCCTGTCAATCTGACATTGGTAGCAGTTATTGCAGTGGAAGATGCAACAAGCAGTTGTTTTTTTCGCAAGTCAGGAAACATGTCTCTGTGTAATCTTTCAGAGGATCCAGACACTCAAAATATGTGGCTGAAGTTTATTATATCTGACATGCCTGAGCCTTTCAGTTTAAATTAAAAAAAAAAAATTTATCTAAAAATGGACTGCACTTTCATTGAAGCGCAATGCAGGGTTAGGTGATCAAAAAAGGATAGGGCTGACAACACCTTTTTAATGGATGTATTTTCTTCTGTTTATAGCTATTCATTTTGACCACTGATTATGAGGCAGCTTTATCCACCCAAGTGTGTGCTATTCCGAATCTGCTAATGCTAGCTAGCTAATCATTAAGTCAATAATGGCAGAATTACTCTTAGCCTATTTTTAAATTGTTTTTAACAGCTTTGAGCTTGCAAATGCCATTATTTATCTTCCAGTTCCTACACAGTTGTACACATTACAGGGACGGCATGGTGTGCCTCATGTCTGTGATTTGAACTGATGTAATTTACATATAGCAGTTTTAAATATACAGTAACAAAAAACTAATTTTGTATAACATTAAGTTTACAAAAACAATGTAGGATGTTTGAATTAATAAAAAAAAAATAGAAAAATAAATTTCAAATCCGTTTCCTTATCCGCTCCTCTATTACAAGCATCATCTATAAGCCCATATGGCTCATGTCACATAGAAGCAGCATATGTACGTGCATACAGCATGAAAGTCACATGTGCAGCACACAGGCAGAGCCATATTAAGACATCTTGAAAACATATACTTACAACATGTCCAAATGAGCAACAGATACATCTGCGTGCGTGACATACGGATACTGAGTCACCTAAATGCAGATGAATGTTTATTTTAATGCCTCCCTGAATAACATAATATCTTACCTGGAGAATCAACAGTTTCCACATTGCTCCATGTATAGCCTGTGTCTGTCTCAGAGTTACTAACATCTGAACACAGAGAGGTAACATCATAATTTCTCTTTATGGCATTCTCTGTATGACATACTGTTAGTGAATGACATTCAGGTATAATGAAAGTGAGAAATCGCAAGCACATTGTACAATACCTGTTGGTCTCCTTCGACCAGAAAACAAATCTGGTTGAGCCTGGTAAGGATGTGACCATTTTCTCCGAACAAGGGCTGAATAGAGAGATTGTACAGAAACTCACAATGTACTTACAGTTCCCAGGTGATTTGTGGTAAGAACCAACACCCAAATGTCTTTTAGCAATGCCACACTCATGATTTGAACAGCATGATTTGAGTTCTCTTGTTTAAAAATGCACTAGACACATTAATGAACAGAGCTGTAAACATTTTATGCAAAAGCTCATCACTGGTATTTTGCTTTCTTGATTACTTATTGTTTTAACTCCCAGCAGCTTTACACATATGCAAGTAATTGTCACCCTTAAGGAAAATTCCTATTGGATTTTCATTGGAATCCAAGGGCAATATTGGAAAATCCATATATATTCATATGAAAAGTACTTCCATTTAACCAGACATGAAGGATACCTACAGCCCAGAATGTCTTTGGGATTTGGTGCCCCATAAAATTCCCATAAGGAACCCAGTAGGATTCCATAGGACTTCCATGAAGTTTGATAATCACCAATTACATTTCATGTACAAGATGCAATACATTTAGAGCATAACACAATATACTGTATGTAATATATACACTACATTGCCAAAAGTTTGAAGACACCAGACTATCAAACCTAGATGTGGTTCTTCCCCAAAATGTGGCTAGAAAGCTGGAAGATTTCTCTTCACTGGAGCAGAAAAAAAGCCTCCAGTAAGACAATGCCTCTGTGCACAAACAGAGCTCCATGAAAACATGAAATCAAGTTTGGAGCATGAGAACTCGAGTGTCCTGCACAGAGCCCTGACCTCAACTCCACTGAACACCTTTGGGATGAACTGGAACGCCGACTGCACCCCAGGCCTCCTCACCCAACATGATTGCACTAATGCTCTTGTGGCTGAACGGGCAAATCCATACAGCCATGCTCCAAAATCTAGTGGAAAGGCTTCCCAGGTGAGTGGAGGTTATTATACCAGCAAAAAACATACTAAATCTGGAATAGGATATTCAGCATGCACATATGGGTTTTGTGGTCAGATGTTCAAAAACTTTGGGCATTATATAATATATATTAATACAAATATAAATTGTTAACCCATAAAACACAATTGGATTGAAAGACTATCATACAATCATTTAAAAAATCCCTCCCATTAAAATCCTAAGTGTTGAACCTGACTATTCATTCAACATGGAACTGGAAATTTTCATGGGAATTTGGTGAACATTTCCAATGGGCAATTTTCAGTAAGGGCAACTTCCTGCTTGTTATTTCTTCTTACCGTGTTGGATAATGCTAAGGCCACAAAATAACAAATTCCTCAGGCGCAAACCCAATGAACCAGAGTGATCTGCAACAATATCTCTTATACAAACTCGGCCCTACAACATAATACCAAGCAAAAAAACTAACCCAAACTAACCCTTCAATGCCCTCTTCGGTTTGCACATTGCTGAGCGTTTAAACAACGGCCATCAAGGAGGTCTGTCCAAAGGCAGATTAGCAATTCATTCTTGTGTTGACTGCATGCTAAAATACTGAGCTTCACTGGTATCATGCCAAATCTGAGGCCCTCAGCTTAGTGCTACAGATTGCTTCTGTGCCACTGGGCTCATGAGAATGGATTTAAGCTGCTTGGACAGGGCTTGGTATTGCCATAGCTAAAGACATGGGGAATCTTTAAAATGCTGTGTCAGCTTAAAAAAGCTTTCCAGCATGCTTTACAGATGCACACATTCTTGCATGTCTCTCATTTTATATACTTGCTATTTTCTGAAAGCATGAATCTGGAGAACCGCTTGCTGCTGGTCCACTTCCCACCAAGTGTGGTTGAAACCACTAAATCTAAAATGGGCTGTGGATGCTGTTGAACACTGGTTAATTTCTCTGTGTAAGTAGCTGCCTCGATTTATGTACCATTCCTGAAGAGATGCACCAAGGTCAAAGCAGATTAAGCATATATACGTATATATATATATATATACCACAAAAATGTTTTTTTTTTGCATAACACACATTCTTTTCATTTCTAAATCATATAGAAGTGTCCCAGATTAGCCTTGATATAACATTCCTGTTTAAAAGTACACAGCTCCGAAGCTTATCTTCAACTCTCATCCAAACATTAAACCTACAAGTAAAACTTGCAACATTTGCATTTTCTTTGTATTCCATGGAAGAATTGGAGATGAGTTGGATATTTTAGTCATCAAATAGGTTCAAAAGATACATCAATATATACAAGAAACATGGTAGGTGTTTAACTTCTTTCTGACCATCCTATTCAGTTTTTAACGGTTTACCATAAGGGGTTGCCTTTAAGTGCAAAAAATCAAGCTATAGTAAGTGCAATGTATTTATATTACTTTAAACATGAGCCCCTTGTGGAAAAATTGTGGTTACAACACACTGGCATTTACAAGAAAATTCAAAGTAATGGCAAATAACTGAGACATGCCTCTGTTTTGGGCAAATTCAGTCCAGTGGTTCAAACCCTAAAAAGTGAGAGAATGCAAGCTGGCATGATTTGATTTGCATAATAATTATCTGGCACCTATTATCATTAAAGTTCATATTAATTCACATTAATGTTTTAATATTGAGGAATATTTCTGAGGATGGGCATTAAACAGAATTCAGGAGTCTAGTCTAGGACTAATCTGGATGGTTTATTTTATAATTTTTATTTTAAATAGTTCGGGTGTATCTAGTCTTTTTCAACACCCAGGGACATTCACTCATGCAGTATTTGATACATTTAGCAGTCAGCAGGGAAACACACACACACACAGGACTGCAAATACTTACCAGGATTGGTGTGGACAGTATGCTGGTTCCTCTCAGGCTGGGGCGGCTGGACACGACTAAAAGCTGCACAATAGTGCAAAGCAGAAAGAAGCCAGAAGAGAGGAGAACAGAAAAAGAGGTAAAAAAAAAAAACAAACAAAAAAAAGGAAATTCAAGACTGTGCAGCTGTGGGGTTGTTTTTTTTTTTTTTTTTTAAATCTAGAGCAATGAAAGCCCAGCAGGAACTCTGTAGCAGACATGCGGGACAGATGCTGAAAACAGGCCTCAGAATGAGGCTCTGAAAATTCCTCACTGTTTTCATTCTCTGGCTTTTAAAACGAATGAGAATAGAGGATGAAAACAGGAAATATCACACAGACATTCCAGGCCAGCCTTGACTGTGTTATGGCAAGTCATGGCAAGGTAAAAGAAGACACTTCTGCTTTAATAATGGAATGAATGTTTCTGAAAATAGTGCCAGTAGGAATGTGACTTACTACTGCATTCAGCAAGACAACCGAGTCACATTTCGTGTGCCAATTTTGTTTAATAAAATGATACTTACCAGCGTCAAATGCAGACAGCCATTTTAACCATTTTCATGTTAAAGCATATTATTTAGAAACAATTATAATAATTATAATTATTTAGTAATTACAAGTAATCATATCCAAGTAAATATAGTTAGTAATTACAAGTAATTATAATTATTTAGTAACATTGAAACTAATAGGTGCTGAGTTTTTCAAAAGCATTGTAGTGTAAAGACAATTGTCAAGTGGTAGAATTTTCCAATGCTTTTGGGAAACTGGGACAAGAATGATATACATCCAGTCAAAAGTGTTTGAACACCCTGTATTAACATTTTTGGCTCAACTTCCATACCTGGGTTCAAGTTAAATACTATAAATAGAAATTTAATCATTTAAATGTACATATATATAAATGAACTGACTAATTATTTTATTGAGTAAAATCTAGCTCTGAACTGGAAATGGCCGATCAGAATCACGTTAATTAGGTACAATGTGTATTTGTTCTACAGTTCACACTATCACAGATCTAGGCTTATACTAACTTACAGTAATTTCAGAGCACTTGTTTATATTAAAACACTTTTAGAGTCCCATTCGTATATGAAGTCTCATTAGAATCTAAGTATAGGTGAAGAATAAATTTATATTTAGGTAGATTTGATTTCCCCCTTATTAATTCCTAATTTATTGGAATGAATTAATTCCAATAAATTCTCCACATGTTCAAAACACCTTTTGACTGGCTCTAAAAATGATGCTTTATGATACAGTAATATACTTGAACTTTGGAAGGGGTTTTGTGCCTGTTTTAAAAAATATTGTTTATATTACTACATGAGAAGCCAACAGATAATATTTTATGTATTTATTTATATATATTTAAGATAAATGATCTTGGTCACTGTATACTTTCACTGGTAATATTGAGAAGCAGTGACTGACAAAGTTGCAAACCTGAGTTAGCAGGAGCTGATGGCTGTCTCCTAATAGCGGTACCTGCCTCTGGCCTGCGTGCACCTATGGCCAAAACAAAACATTATGTTAAACACAGGGGGCTTTGGATCAAAGGCACTGTGCATGCATACTGTAACTTGTGTGTATGCATAATCAGGATGTGTCTACAACTTCACAGACAATAACCATCCAGGCTCTGAGAAGAATAAAGGAAATGGCATGCTTGAATCCTTATGATACCAGTTTGTTCCCTTTTTTTGCTAATTTGTTTGGCTAATTAGCTGAGTTTCCCAACCACTTTTGAAAAAAAAAAAAAAACCCTCACCGTTAAAAATGTACCAATGAAATCCTGTAGTTGTGACTTCGACATCATAATTTCAACAAGCTGATGAGGTATATAGCCACTTAGGGAGCATTAAGGCAGTGTATATGAGTGAACATTTATTGCTTCCTCATCAAGACAGGCAGTTTTGTAGAATGATTTGGGCAGGTGTCAAAAACTTGTTTTAAAAATTGCTTCAGAGGTCACAAACACACTGGAAAGTACATAATATGTGAGCAAGAGAGAAAATTTAAAAGTATGTATGTGTAAACTGCAAGGTAGTAGATCCAACTCACAATAAATATGAGTTATATATAAGATAAGATAAGATAAGATAAGATAAACCTTTATTAGTCCCACAAGTGGGAAATGTGCATTGCCACTGCAGAAAATGGACAGAAACAAAGAGCAGCAAAAATAAAAAACAATAGAGAATAAAGTATAATAAAAGTACAGATGTACATTCCAGGTACACAATGGAGTGACAAACATTGACACAAAAGCAGTAGTAAATTGAACATTTGCATCAGAAAAATTGCACCCAAGTAAAAAATTGCACGAAAGAATAAGAGAAATTAAGAAAGAGTCAGAAATTGCCCATTAATTGCATATAGATTTAGATTGCACATAAAGTAAGAAAAAATCAGAAATTGCACATTGTATAAAAACCTACCGTTCAAATATAGAAAGAACAAACTGTTGGTAGTGCATGAGATTATAATGAAGACATAGAAGAGACAAATTCTGTAAAGACAGCAGTTTGAAAAAAGAATACTTCAACCACAAATGCTAATTAAAAGTGCTTATCTTGCATTTCCTTCACTGGATGATTCTGTGGTCGATTATAAAATCAGGTTGTATGGACATTATACCATGGATTTTTCTATCACTTTCATTTTCAGTAGTTTATTTAGCATTTTGGTTGAAGCAATCCTTAAAGTTGCAACAAGAGGGGTGTTTTACCTGGGTTGATACGAGGTGTGAATCTACCTGCAAAGGCTGAGCCACCTCTGAATGCTTTGGAGAAATGTAACATTCAGAGTTTAGGTGATAACGTGATTAAAATAGGACACTCATCCTGTGACTGAAAGAATCAACTTACCTTGAGAAGGACTCTTTGCTTGGCCACTCTGTGTCTGTCCTATAGCCAATGTTGAGACAGAATGATTCATGTTGTTTAACATGAGCATTCAGACAACATTGGATAGAAGCAATACGTGTTTTTATTTCTTTACATGGTCAATCCATTCTCCTCTATGAAGGACTTAGGTTTAGATTTTTACAAAGCTTCTTTGAATGATTCCAGAAATCTCCAAGAAAAGGTTCTACTTGAATTTTTTTTAAAAGGAAACCATCTCATTTTAAATTCTTTGTAGGTTCAGTCGAAAAGACAAACCTTTAGGGTGCTAGTGTAGTTGCACAGTATAGTTGGATACATGCTCATGCATACTTAGAACAAGTTTTGAAGTTGCCTCTTACATAACAGGGGCATTGTTTACCATCAAACTGGACAAAAATGATAACCAAAACTTAGTAAACCTAGGAAGACCAAAGAATATCATAGAACCTTCCAGAAAAGGAGTTCAAGCCCAATCCTGTCAACAACACAGGGGCTTGGGGAGTATAACAGGGAGTAGATATATGATTGCAATGCACATTCTTTCACTCATGTTTATGCATCTGAAGGTGCATCTGAAGCCTATCTCAGTAAACATTTGGTGCAAGGTGGGACAATTAACCCAGAATGGGATGCTAGTCCATTGCAGGTCACAATGTACACATACATTCACACACCCACTCACACCTAGGGGCAATTTACCATAATCAAAAGACAGTCAGGTGGCAATGCCCCTCACTCTGCTACTACGTTGACCATGTTCCCATGTTCATTTTTCTAAAAACAACTTGTTTTGTAAATGAACTTGCATGAGATAAATTATTGGAACACAGATCTGCTACTGAATCTAATCATCATGTCTACTGGACTTACGTGCACTGGCTGCAGCAGCCACCGAGGAAAGGTATGGGTGACTATTGCCTGGATTAGGGAGAAAGGGATACTTTAGAGGGAAAGAAAGAGAGAGAGCTGATTTTTATTTAAAAAATAATAATAATAAATTAATTAAAAATGATCATCTCAAGGACAGTGTTATATGACCAAAGATATCCATGCCAGCACATGCGTCTCATATCCAAGCACAAGATGCTTTTAAAAGAATGATCATTTTTAAGAGTTGAGAAATTGCTGATTACCATACCTTAAAAAATGAAAAATGAAGGTTTGCTATTACTTTCAGGAAAAAGATGCACAATCATGGAATAATTCAATGATTCATCTATGTGAAAGGAAAAGTCATTGAACTTTTGTATTTTGTGGTTTATATTCTGTGCGTGCATCTAAGTCAGTGTAGAACTTTTGGAGGTGTGTATGTGTCAGGTGTGTGAGAGAAAGTGTAGGGGTGCGATGATAAGGAATGCGTACTCTTTATAGTTGTGGAAATCAAGGGAAACCGGATTTTCATCTGACGATTAACAGTGATCGTGTATGATTTAATTTGTAGACTTTTTTTTTTTTAAACATGTTGATATTAGGTTGTATCAGTATAATACAGTTAATTTTTCATACCATTCCACCCAGACTAAAATAGAGAGACGCAAACCTACCTGCATCTCTGACTTTATGTACTACAGCCCGTGGCTTCGCAGTGGTGGTTGTAGTTGTGGTGAGATGGGTTCGGGGTGGGGTTGTGGTAGTGGTGGTGGTTGGCTCGAGTGTGGTTGTCACTGGCTCGGGAGCTGCTGTCATGGGCAATGTGTTGGAGGGTGCCAAGCCTTTCTGACCTTTAGCGGGACAGATGGGCGAGAGGGAAAAAACAACTTGTACAGTAACAGTAGTGTTTAACTGCATTCCAATGTCAGCCCAACACAGCCTGAGGCAAAGGTTTATGAACCTACGCTTAGGCATTAGTCTCTCTGTACAACATGCAACTATATTTTGGTGTTGTTTGGGATACTGTACTGCCAGCACTCCCACTATTTCCACTTCCAGCCTTTTTGCACTGAAGACTCTTTCACTGTAAAGTGTTAAGCCTACATGTCTCTCTTCTGCATTTCTTCAGACTAGCCAGAGGACAACCTGTGTATACTTTAAGCATAGCTACTGTGTAAAGTTCGATAACCACAGCACGATTAATAAAAAAGGCACACTGTTAAGATGGTAAGGAAAGGAAGCATGGATCTACCAACAGGTCCTGATAGTTAAAAATGTTTAGCTATAAACATAGTTATTGTTGTACAAGATGGCAAAACACTTACTTGTTATGACTGTAACGGATTTTGAAGACGTATATTCCAAGGTAGATGGGTAGATCACACCTTTCTTTGGCTTGCCCACTGAAATACAACCAGAAGCTTGAAAATACTTCAAATCTCTGTCATAGACACCAATTTATATTCAAATAGGACAGAGCCATCAGTATTGAATAATGTAGAATTTAACTACAAGCCCATGTTACCTGAGACATTAAAAGACTCTCTCCAGTTGGGAAGGGAAAGTGAGCGGATGCCATTTGCAAAGCTGCCTTTATACTGCACTTGTCCAGCCATCTTCTTCACAATCACCTTTCCTCCAGAATTTGTTATGGCCCCACTGGTTGGCAACAATCAAAATTGGATGGTACATTGACTACCAGGAAGTGCCTAAAAATCTTATGCTTGGCCACTACAACATTGGTGAAGTTGAAAGAAAGCAAACTGTGTCAACATTTTGAACACATGTGAAAGCAAAAGTTACTTCTTAAACAGCCAATCCCTCTGTGTACAGTAGTGTCTGTAGTCTAAGCTACTTTACGTCTTAGCATAATTACAGGTCCATTCAGCTAAATAAACAACATACTGTAGATGATGGTTAAGAATTTTAGAGCTGTGATCATTCCTACTTGTGAATAGCTGCATTGCAGATGCTGGATATGGAGGCAAAGACGCCCGTCCCATAAACCTTCTCCTTGGTCTCACGGCAATTGGAGGGGCACCGAACAATGAATTCTGGGAAGCTGATCTTCCCTGCACGAGCATCGCATTTTATATCTGGCACAACTAGGGAAATGCAAACATAAAGCACATATAATGCAGTGTTTAAAAGTCATTAATAGAAATTAGATCCATGAAACAACATGATGTTGCTGCATGTATGTACCTTGCTTTGCCTTTTTGTCTTTTTCATTTGGCTTAGCCTTGCTGCTAAAAATAAGGAGTCCTAAGAGAAGAAAACAAATAAACAGTTTGACAAAACAGCAAGCAAGGATATAATTTTGGAATTATTTACTGTTAACTGATGATTTATTCAAGAGTTGCTAACATTTATGAAATCATATGTTGGATTAATGAGTATTGACATTAAACTGACATTTACTCAATTTTATGCTTTCAATTTAATAAAATTATGAAACCTTCACACAGAATTCAGATATACATGCAAAGAATTCAAACACAAAGTGCGTACCAACACAGATAGTGATGAGTGGAGCTCTCAACATCTTGAAGAAAAGAATGTAGAGGATAAAGTGTGTCGGTTAGTTGATTCTTGACCTAGAAAGAAATACAGGCTACCTCAATGACTGCAAAAAAGTCATTCGTGCATATCACCCAGCCAATAAAATCATTTTGACCTCGATTCTGATTGCCATAGTATTCAAATGTTTGCAAACAATACAAAAGACCAAGTAGCCTAAGAGCTAGGCAGTCTTACATACATGAAAACCAGTGAGGATTTACTTTTCTCTATGTAAAAGTTTGACGCGTATGACAAGATCAGCCTGATAACACGTACCTTGAGGGCACTCGACTCTATTTGTATGGTATCGTTTCAGTTCAGCTATTAGAAATTAGTCACAGGTGGATCAACACGTCGACAAATTAGACCTGTGTCTAAGATGTCAGGTCTGTGTTGTCAAAACTATTAGCAAGTTCAATTTTCTGGTTCGCTACCTCAAGCTTACATTGTACCTAAATGCTTACATTTATTACTATATAATTTATATGATTGTAAACATACTGCAACTGTGACTGACTCATATTCTGTTCTCTCTCTCTCTCTCTCTCTCTCTCTCTCTCTCTCTCTCTCTCTCTCTCTCTCTCTCTCTCTCTCAATCTGTCTGTGTGTGCTGTGGCTGCCAAAATTTACCATTTTATCTTGTTGACCAGATCCTATCGTGCAAATGGAGATAATCGGCAATAAAAAAAAATTATACCAAGTACTGTACCAAATACTACTACTACTGCTACTACTAATATTTATTATTATTAATATAATAATAATAATAATAATAATAATAATAATAATAATTATTATTATTATTATTATTATTATTATTATTATTA
>JAQQZX010000013.1:5315342-5326492 GCA_030068355.1 Notoglanidium maculatum
GTGTACCCCGCCTCTCGCCCGAAGATGCTGGGATTGGCTCCAGCTTCCCCGCGACCCAGACGGATAAAGCGGTATAGGTAATGGATGGATGGATGGATGGATGGATGAGATCCCAATAAAATCCTGGCCAAATTCTATAACAGACGTGTATACAATAATGTGTTCTCCATGTCCAAAAATTGACAAAGATCCTCTAAAGGTAGACATTTGATTTAAGAAAATTACTACATTCTTCTCGTCATTCACATTCAAGTCTCACATTCCATTTCGCCATTGCCGCTGTACTTGCCACTGTAGCCGCCCTGCTAGTTTTGCATCATCTATGCCATCCTCCTGCTGGTATCGTAGCAGTGGTCACACACTGTCCTTCGGACAGATGTAACAATTTTATTATTTATTATTATTATTTTTATTTATTTATTACAATTTTTAGAGCTATGTTAATTTGCTCAGTTACACCTGAAATGTGATACACGATAGATCATTTCCATTTGCCAAGATCTTGTTTTTAATCGGTCGGAGAAAGCAATGCACTTCCTGTGCCTAGTCAGCCGAAAATTAAAGAATTCAATTAAATTACGTATTTAGCTTGTTGTTGTTGCCTCTTGTCACACTTTAATGTGATGCCGTTGGCGTGCGAAGGAGTACGGACTTCCATTCACTCTCAGGATATCAGTTGAGTAGGCGGTCCTTCAGTGTGGCCCATTCATGTACACACTGCTAAAAGAATGCGGCCATATTGTATCTCAATGCGTCATCGGCACACGTCTGACCCCATTCACACCTGTACTACACAGACCACTTATACATCCTGGTTGAGGAGGTCACATGTTAATACCAGGTGTGAACAGGGCCAAAGCTGTGTCAGCATTAACATACAGCAAGTATATTAAATATAAACTAAAATATTTAGTTTATTGCCTTACATTATTGTTAATTGCCTTGAGTGATTTAGATATGAAGGCAGGTCTAAATACCTGGTAAATATCTTGATTGCTTCAAGTAATGCTGTTTGGCTGATGCTGTCCTGGATGGCTCCTGGAAGGGCAGCACGTTATTTATATTTGTAACCCCTTTGCTCTTGACGTTGGACAGACTGAAATCCAAAACGTTTCCCAGCCTGTAGAAAGTAATAAGGTGTAACTAGAATGCCTAGTGAAACAGTAATCGAGACGAATCACTTATAGGTCACTTCTAGATTTTGTAAGCTTTGTAAAGTCATTTTCTGCAGTAATCTACACAACAGCTTTATGGTACATTTTGGTACAATTTTTATCTTTATCTGAATGACCATTTTAATAATAAATAAATAAATAAATAAATAAATGATTTTCTATCAGAATAAAGCTGGAGACAGCAACCAAATTACCTGTTAACGCCACCATCTCCCTGTAGCCGTTTTTCATTGCTGATGAAAATGGGTTTGTTTACAGAGGTGGTTGTAGTGTCTGGGTCCTCATGATCACCCCAGTCTTCTCCCTTTAAGACCCCGGTCACATAACCCCACCTCCTCCGGCCTCCTTTAGGCTTCGATAAACTGCTAGACAAATTAGCATTCTCGGGCTCTGGAGTGAGCTGACACACACACACACACACACACACAAATGTAAAAGATGTGCCCTATGAGATGGAACTAACACACTAACACAGTGGCATTGCTCACCTTGCTCTGCAAGCCTTTGTCATGTATTAGAGGGAAGCGTCTGTGCACTGCCCTGTCCGTGTTGACCTCTGCTTTTCCTGGCCTTTGAGGTGGCACTGGAACGTGCTGTGGTTGATGGGCTGTATCAGGTAAGGTGAGGGGTTGGATCTGAGGAGGAGGGTTAGGCCTGAGTTGTGGAGGCTGCGTTTGTCCTTGGTCCTGACTCTGCTGTGGTGCACCGAGGACCTGACCCACATGAAAGTACGTATAGCGCAGGGCCTGGGATTCGAACAGCACCATGAGTTAGATGATGAGGAACCATGATTTTTCTAAACCATTTTGGTGCATCATGATATCAGTTTACAGCCTCAAATTTTCCACAGAGGTTAATGTTACACATAACGCAGCAGTGAAGAGGAATAATGAGCAGAAGTAAAAACATGGTACACAGTACATTTTCACTCTAATGTGATTGGTGTGAGCCATGTGACGTGGTGAAGTCAATATTTTCACTGTTGACTTGCAGCTCAAACTGTTTGGAATAAATTAGTTATACATTTATAATAATGTTTTGCCATATTAACTCGTACCAGCATACTCGAAAATGTAGAGCTGCTATGGAGGAGGTTTAAATACTGGCAAACTTGTAAAAAATAAATATTTTTGTGCTACCTGGCTGGCTGCTGGCCGTTTTTTAGGGTCCCACTGCAGCAGGTCTCTCATCAGCTGAATGGCTTCGGAGCTGGCGTTGGGGATCAGGGTGGCTAGGCTGGTGGGCACGCACTGCGGCCAGCGGAAACTCATGGAAGCAGCCAGCTGGCATCCTTCAGGCCAGTCGACCTACACGGTCCAGGTACACATCAAAGGTTCAGAGAAAAGCACAACTAAGAATAAATCAAATTTTAATATTGCAGGGCTAGTTAAATATTATATAATTCCAAGTATCATTTGATTGCTACCTGTTTTGGAGTTCCCAAAACCTGGCAGATCTTGAAAATAGTGTCCACCTCACTGGAACCAGGAAACAGGGGTCTGAGCGTGTAGAGTTCAGCCATGATACAGCCTACGGCCCACTGGTCTATAGGACTGCTGTAGTTTGTGGACTTGAGAAGCACTTCCGGGGCCCGGTACCTAAATCCATGAAATATAAATTTGGGGTCAGGGTGAGGGAGTTGGTTTAGTAAAGAGAAGTGTGTGTGAAAAATTGTGTCTAAGAAAAGGCAAGTGGAAAAAAAAACATGCTTTGAGTGAGCAATTTTACATTGTATAGCCTGTGCTGTTCCATATTCATCGTGTCACTTTCACCCAAATTAGAAAGGGATTTCTAAGAGGAAATAAAAGGAAGAGTTACCATCTTGTCGACACGTAGTCAGTGTAAGGTGGACAAGATCGGATCTCTCGTGCTAGTCCAAAGTCGGCAATTTTCACGAGCTCAGGACCAATGCACAAAAGATTCTCTGGCTTCATGTCTCTATGGAAAAAGCCTATAGACAAGGCAAAAGTGTTAAAGAGGCCCTTTTTTTATATTATAGACAAAGCTCGGAATAGAAAAACACTTAGGGGAGAAAAAATTTCCATGATCCAGCATTAACAGTGTTTGTTACCAAAGCACAAGACCGCAAATTGAGCTGAACTTAATATTGAATTAACAGATAATGGATTGTTTGTTCTCCGAATTCGGTTTGGCAGATTTTAAAAAGAGAAAGCTTTTGTGAAAGATACCGTGTTTGTGAATGAAGGCAAGTCCCTGTAGAATCTGAAACATGATATTCCTCACTGCAGACTCAGGAAACATGCGCGCTCTGGAAAAAGAAGTGGAAATGCTTCGAATCTATTTGGAGAATGTTATGAAAACCGCAGTACGTCGTCTACGGCTGATTTTATCGGTTACCTTTCTTTCATTAGCTGGTAGAGGTTCTCCTTCATATACTCGAACACAAAGTAGAGCTGATCGTTTTCCCGGATCACCTCCTTCAGCTTGATCACGTTGGCGTGGTTGAGTTTCTTCAGGGACTGGGAGTGAAAGAAAATCACTGCTTTACCCATCAATGGAACACATTCGACAAACCCCTGAATCTGAATAATGACATATGTAAACAGAGGTTGTTACTGAAGGGCCACGGAAATAAAACAGGGGGCTGATGATGCAGAAGTGAACTGTTCTTACGGTTTTATTAAACGCAAGTGTTTGTAACCAAGAGACCTGAATTCGACATAAGCAACATATCACTGGCCACTTTATTAGGAACAACATACTAATACTGGGCAGGACCCTGTACCTGCATGATTTTATGCATTGTGCTGCTGGCACATGATTGGCTGACAGAATAAGCAGGTGTTCCTAATAAAGTGGCCAGTGAGCATATTATCAGAGTAAATGCATCATCTGAAAGTAGACATGTGCTGATATCACGATACACCCTGAAAACACTTTGTTCTTATATTTATAGTTCAGCTATAATTTGCGATACATGCCCTATTTTAATGAGTTCAATAACTGAATGATATTGCAAACCAATAGAGTCATCATGTTATGAGAATTGTACATCAGCACATGCCTCTGTAAGCTCAGTCATTCCATGCATCAGAAAGGATTCGTCATGATTTAGTAAATGTACTTGATAGGCTGCCTGCTTGATCGCATGCTCAAGATAGGATTAATACAGGGAAAATGAGTATTATGAGTTAGAAGCACTGCAATTTCAGGACACAGACACACAAGTCACCTACTATTCTCACTGTAGTGCCGCAGAATTTTTTTTTTTTTTTTTTTTTTTTTTTTTTTATTTATTAAATGTGGTTTGCCGGCAGTTATGGACAAAAAAAAAAAAAAAAAAAAGTGACAATGTAATCATGAGAAATGTAAGGACATTTTTCCCCCAAGCCAAACAAGTTTTGCAAGACATTGTATATGGGAGTGCATTCAAATACATGACAGAATGAAATGAGAGAAAATGTGTGTATCCGGACAACAACTGTGCTTACCTTGACCTCTCGGAGATTCATGCACTCCTCCCATGAATAGAATTTCCTTTTCATTCTGCATAATGAAATAGAACATACATGCACTAATTCATGAACACTGATAATAATAATAATGATAATAATAATAATACAACAGTGACACACTAGACAACCTGCAAAAACAACCCCTGCTGGAAAGGCCTAAAAGAACACGATCTTGTTTTCCTTGTGGCGAATCACGAACTGCACAGCTGTGATTAAGCATTCCTGATGTAAAAAGTATCCGGCTACCAGCTAAAAAGCCTCTCTCTATTCTGATAACCTGATTACAACCCGGATCCATCCATCATGGGTGCATTTTGCAGAGTGATATTTTTTCATCACATTAATTCTTTTCAGATTAGTCGACCGTAATCCTGTGCTGCCAACCCACATGACTTAAAGCTTAAATACACCGTTGAGTTAAATCGATGCAACCCTCCAGTGCTACTGTTCATGTCCCTTCTTCCATAAGAACATCCTGTTCGAGTTAAAAATAGCGCACACGCTAAACTGTGGCTTTCAGATGCCCGACAGACGTCTATATAATCACCGAAATGGGAGGATTTAAACCCTGGGTTCCTCCACAGCTGAAATGACAGCAATCAGCTCAGCTATGTTCACTACTTGACTGGTCAGAAGATGCGCTGGTACATTTTTGTACTCAGGCTTATTGAAAAGGCAACGGCAATCACCAGTTGCCTGCTTGCAAACACAGAATGCTTCGAATGCTAGGAATTGCTTTCATGGCCTCATGGTCATTCTCAAAACCTCTCAAGAGAACACAATGGCCTTGTTTTGGTGCTTAGACCCGCCAGGTAATGGGCTCTGTTTAGTCAGTCTTGGTTTGGGTCTCTGCGTTTGCTAATCTCGGTCCAGGTCTCTGTGCTTGGCTAGTCGCGGCCTGGGGGGCCGTACGCTACATTTAGCCGTAAGACTATACGTGAATATGGCCCTGATCATCATACCAACTCTGCTACGAACACAGAAAAACATTAGAACATGACTCACTTCTTGATGGCGACAAGCTCTCCAGACTCCAAGCAGCGGCCTAGAGTGACTGAGCCGTAGGTGCCATCGCCAAGCTGCCGGAGGCCAGCGTATCGGTTCATATCGTACCTGTTCGATGGCCGCTCAAATGCAGCCAGGGTCTATGGTTACAGCAGAGTGGAGTAACAGGCCTTAAAGTCATGATGTTTGTGTGCACACCACCACCTGCAAAATAACAGATTGACAGGGTCAAGAGGCAAGGAGTCTGAGGAGACTGCTCAAAGAGGCATGAATACGCACAGTGATGCCAGACCTTTTTAATGATATTTAAACCAGTTTTAGCCTGTACAGGTTTTTCTCATCCTCTGGGAAGATTATAGACTGAATCTGTTGCCTGGTCATCTGATCATATTAGTCCCATCCAGATACACATCTGTGATTTTCTATGCAGATGATGCCTCACGTTGGGGGGGGGGAAAAAAAGAAAAAAAAAGAAAAAAAAACAAAACATATATATGCTGTTAAGGCATGGGTATGGTTTGAATTTTATCGATTCCAATCTCGCTTTCGATTATGCTTATTGATTTCAATTCTTACTGGTTCCCTGTTTGGATTCCACAGTGGTTAAATAAAAAAAAGAAGGGGAAAAAAAAAAAAAAAAAAAAAAAAAAAAAAAGAGGTTAAATGTTTAGATGACCAAACACAACTTTTGACTGTTCACAACTTTAATTAAAGCATGTTGACTGCCTTAATGCACTGACCCTTTTAATGTAAAAATGTAAACATGAGCAACGAATATAAATACAGCTACATTAAAAAAAAAAAAGATTAAGAGACCACTTAATGGTGATCATACACTTTATCGTATTGGATTAAATACATTTCTAATATACCCAACTCCCACTTGGAGGTACAGCTATAGAGCCACAGGGGCTTTTATTTTGAAATCCCGTTGTCGCTATGGCAGAGCCGCATGAGCTTTTATTCTGAAATCTGTTTGTCTAATGCTTTTACTTGCCACATTTAGTCTCGTAGGACCCATATCAGCTGCCCTCCAACAGATATTAACCACTTTGAGTCATGTAATTAAAAATGGATGCTTCTCGTATATCTCGTGATTATCGTTTTATTCCTGGAACGTTGTCTCGCCCCAAACTACACTAAGAGCCAGCGTCTCCTCTGAGCCAGCGTCTCTGCTCCAGCGCCTCTCGGACTGCCTGAACGTCATACTGTGTCTGCAGAGTGATTATGACCCACACGACCCCGATAAACTAATCCAGTCCAATTAGGGCTAATCCAAAGGTCCCCCTGTGACGTCAGAGCAGCACACCACCACTACCTTCTCATAGAAACAATGAAAAAACAGCGCCAACCGTCACATTATCACCAGCATCACAAAACACGCTGTGTGTATTATATAATATTTGCCATGTGTTTCAGGGTGAAGATTTCCTTTAAATGTAGAAAGTCATGGTAGCGTCCAGTATTGCCTTAGCTAAGGCTAAAGCTAGCTAAAATAACAAATATCTATATTGTGGCAAGATATATTAACATACGTGTCATCCACTTCCGGTCTGTATAATACCTAAGTGATTAACATTACTGCTGTTTCAGTGATATTAGCTATAATTCTGCGATTTCTAATACACCCGTGGCTCTCTAACGGTAGCTATCCAGTCTGTAGTGTGGCACATTAGCTTCAAATTATTTACCTGTCGTGCATCGTAGCCAGTCCAGTCTCTGGCTGTAACGTTACTTTAATCCCATCTGCAAATCTCAGTGTAACAACAGGAAACTGTGCCGTCCCTAACAACCGCCCGAGTGAGTCACACAACAAACAAAAAAAAGCAAACAAACCGTTCTCTTGACCTACCCGTACTCTGACAATCCCCGCCTCCTGCATTACGATTGGGTATGCCTTACCATAAGAACTGCTTTTTAGCCAATCCAAGCGCAGGGACTTGTACGGTAGTAGCCAATCACATAGCAGGATTTAAATACCGCTGGACTACAGGTGGAAAAGGATAAGTAAGGAAAGATGAGGGCCGCGTTCCAAACTGTGTACTACCTCACTAAAATGTGTGCACTACTTACCGTTTTAGACATTCCGCTCTGTTTAGTGCGTAGTATACGGTTTGGGACGTGGCCGTTAGCAGGATCAACAGCCCGAATTTAGTTTTAAAGTTTCACAAAGATAATAATTCGTTATTAAGGGCAGATTAACAGGTATATACATTTTTTTATTCATATATAGCTGAGGATTAGACCAAAAAAATGAATAATTATTAGCTAAATTAGTTATAATTTATGCTAATTGTGTCTAACGTTAAACAGCTAGCAAATTAGCCCTCATACACACAGCGATTCGATTAACTACAGGAAAGAAAAATGACTAAGATGTTATCTAAAGTTATGCTGTTTTGTAGAGTTAGAAAAATGGCGACTACGTTTTCTAGAAGGTCCAGCAATCACTCCGAGGAGGAAAAGCATGAACTCCGGAAAGAAAGCGCTTATTTGAGAAAGACACACGATCAAGTTTCTCACCACAAGGGGGAGCCATCAGACTGCCAGAACAACCACGTTTATGAGGTGATGAAGAACATTTTGAACTCCAGTCAATTGTAGTCAGTTTTAAAATGAAAGATTGGGCCTCATTTATGAACCTGGATTTATTATATTTTATAAATATTTTATATCCATTATTAGAAATATTTCTTACAGTGTTTATATGAGAAAGCTAATATACATGAAAATCCCATAAATTTGGAAAAACCTTCATATCCAGCTCGTGCTCTTGAGAGTGTAAACTTAACACTTAAGAAGACTAAATAATGTAAACTTCAAATCATATACTTTGCACGTGTATATATGGAATATACTGTTGAGGCTAAATTATTTATTTTTATTGTATTTTTAGCAAAAAATGTGCTGCCGTATAAACAGGATGTGCTGGTCTGTCTGTGCATAGCTGTAAGCCCCATAAAAAATCGTCTCAGTTGAGGAATATTTAGCGCTCGCTTGTTAATTCTAATGTTATATAATATTACACATTTTTACTGGCATAGAAAAGATTCAAAGTAAATGACACTTCTGTTTTTCAGCCTTTACCTTTATGATTCATTTCGTGCTTCCGGCTGTCTGTGCACTTGACCTTTTATGGAGTTTTGGGGGCGTCGCTATATGCAAATCAGCTGCTGGGACTACACTTTGAGCTTAATCGTTTGATCTCATGTGTGCAAGGAAAACTCCATCCTGAAACGCGTTAAATATGTTTGTATTGTAATACATGAGATGTTTTGCTGTGAATAATTAATAGGAGCAAAAATGTTCAGCAGTCTCAAATATAAAGGGTGGCTCGTTGCCACCTTACAGCTCCAGGGTCCCCAGTTTGTTACCGAACTGTGGTTTTCACCATGATCATGGGGGTTTCCTCCAGGTGCTCTGGCTTCCTCGCGTTTATACAAACTATGCAGCAGGGTCTCAGTGTAAGTATAAAATTTTTCCCACAACAATCCTTTGTAAGGTCTCTTTTTTCCCCCTTTTAACTTTGAAGAGAATCCTTGTCTTGGAGACACTGAGGGTGAAAAACTCCCAGCAGATCCTGGCCATAGATCAGGAAATCGCCTCCCTTTGGCAGCTGCATCGGTCAGACAATGCCGAGGTTGTGGCCAGCCTTCGTGCCCAACTCAAACAGCAGGGAGTGGACGCTGAAAGGAAAGAGAGACTCTTTCAGTCCCTCAAACAGGAGACAGAGGAGGTGAAGAACAAACTGGCAGCTGTCTCAACTAAATGCCAGGACCTAGAAAACACAGGCAACGTAGGTCTCACACACACACACACACACACACACACACACACACACACACACACACACACCCTGCTTCTGAATTCTGTTTTCGACTGTTTCCGAACACAATTCCCAGCTTGCACACAGGATGGCAGCATCTGTCCTCAAGCAGATATAATTTATTTCATATAACGTACGAGTTGAATATTTAGACTTTATTCGTATAAACAGGTGTGAAAGTGAGACAAGGGAATGTTAATCTATCTATAATAGCTCTGAATGTCTACTCTTGGTTTGAAAAGGGGGAAATCGATTAGGGATGTCGTACAAGTACTGGGCCTGGCAAATCCAGCAATCTGGAATGTCCTGAAAAAGAAAGAACCCACTGTGAAACAACAGTCCGCCATCGAACAGGTCACAAACAGCCGACGACCGAATCATTGTGAGAACAATAATCAGTGACATCAGCAACAGCCTCCCCAGGGCAGGGCTGAAGGTGTCACAATGCAGCGAAGACTTTGAGAGCAGAAATGTAAAGTTCTGTCTCAACTGTGTTTTAAGGATGCCATGTCATCGAATCTTGCTGGAGAACTGTTCCAATGTCTAGGATTTTACCGAGGAGCAATTCCTTTGATCAGAGAATTTTGAAGGATTCCTGTGTGCATCCTCGGCATTCTCAAAGCACCCACAATCCTGTGCGCACATAAAAGGCGGGGCACTTTCCCACCTGCACACTCGCTAGACTGTTCCGTTATGCGTTCTCCGAATGCTAGGAAGGAGTCTTGCCTAGCTTCTGAAGGACCTGACTTGGAGGGATCTGTCCTACCAAGAAAGCATTGCCCTTGAGAATGATCTATAGTGGCCATACCACAAGATGTAAAGCACTCATCAGCTGTAAGAATCAGAAAGCAAATTTAATTGGCAATGAAATTCAGACATGAGCCAAAGAAGTTCTTGATCCAAGATTAAGCCCTACAAAAGTAATAGAAGCAGTTTGGAGAAGACTCACGTATGGCTGTTATGGTCAGGTGTCCACGCAGCTTTGGCCGTACCGTGTATGTTACCTTATAAAGTATTGTAAAATGAAATGTGTGGCGTTATGAAAAACTTTAGCCTAGGTGTAAGTAAACTGCTGGCCAAAGGCTGTACAACATCTAATGGTTAGTGGGTATTTTTTGTTGTTGCAAACACTCTAATATCATTATTTAAGAAGAAACTGATTCATTTGATTAGACTGAGTCTTTTATTTATGGACAGAGTGGCACTGCAGACGGCCAGGCTGCCACCAGAAACTCCACATTGCTCGAGGAACAGCTGAAAGACGTGAGTGCGATGTCATGCTCCCAAGGTGCTTTCTCACCAGTTCCATCTCTTGCGTAATCGCAACAGCCTGTTAGTGTGATTAGAAATGATCTCATGGGACATGATCTTGCTCTCTTCTGTTTGCTATTGAAAAGGCCTTGAAGAAGAACCGGCGGTGGTTTGTGTATGACCAGGAGAGGGAGGCTTATGTGAGGGCGGTGCTGGAAGAACTGTCCCAGCTGAAGCAGGAGCTACATCAGCCCAGGAAAGCCCTACTACTGAGAGAGGTTGATTCAGAAGGTGAAGGTGAGATCATGAGCACTTTTATAGTCATACATCCATGTTACTATGTGGTGGTGCGGTGGTTAGCACTGTCGCCTCACAGCAAGAAGGTCCTGGGTTCGATCCCCGGGTCACCCAGGGTGC
>JAQQZX010000013.1:5335843-5353379 GCA_030068355.1 Notoglanidium maculatum
TCCAGTCTCTTTTAAAGTAATAAAAATAAAGAAATAATTGAATTAGAAGGTGACCCCAAACTTTTGACCGGTAGTGTGTGGCTCTATATTGAGAGCAGAGGGTGGTGGGTTGGCTCTAAATTAGCTCCAGTTGGAAACAAGCTTTCAGGCAAAGAGAATGAATGTCAGGTATTTAAAATGACAATGCATTACCTTTTAATTATGCTTTAAAATGATGACAATTATTTTACTTTGATTATGCTAATAGTCATATGGTATCTAATAACTGTTTTAAATGAACTTTAGTCTGAATTACCTCTTCTCCCTACTCCTACTTTTGCCTTGGCCCAAAACAGCCACTTGTGTGAACACACCCACTACTGTTATCCTCAGACCCACAGCTCACAGTGCATAAGTAATAAATCTGCCTCCTGAGGATACACACCCCGTAACAAGCATAGATGTGGCTTTCTGATGATGAGGGGGAATAACAGACAGGCAACCATAGCCCAGACACTCCACAAAGCTGGGATTTATTCAAGAATAGTGAGAAGGATATCATAGAGAAAGAAAAGCCATATGAAATCCAGGGTGTAGACTCTCATCAAAAATACGGGAAAAGGATCTCAGGTTTTATGAGACCAAAATGGAAATCATTTGGACTGGGCACAAATCGCTATGTTTGGCAGAAACCCAACACAGCTCATCATCCTGAGAATACCATCCCCTTTGTGAAGCATGGTGGTGGAAGCATTGCATTCCATACGGGGGATGCTTTTCATTAGCAGAAGCTGGGAAACTAGATGGATGGAGGCAAGTAAAGAGCAACCCTAGAAACAATACCAAGGCTACATTGGAGTGTTCAACTCGAATATGTTGGAATGGCCCAATTGAAGCCGACATCTTAATACAACCGATAAACTGGGGCAGCACTTGCGAATTGTCGTTCCTCAACAGTCACCATCCAATCTGACAGAGCTTGAGCAATTTGGCCAAGAAGAACGGACAAATATAACAGGGTCCGGATGTGCAAAGACGATAGAGATGCATCCAACAAGAGTTGGAGGTTCTACAAAGTTCTGGTTCTACAGGGGGCTGAATATTTATACAGCCAACAATGTCTGCTTTTTTGTTTTATTTAATGTTGCCAAAAAATACTGTAAAGATTCTGAAGCATTTATGGCATTTGGCAGATGCCCTTATCCAGAGCGATAAATGTGCTTTAAAGTCTCTATCAATAAATACACACTGACACTGATCATACAACCAACATCACCCAATACACAGCAAAATGTCTACTTTCTACTAGGGATGTGCATCTCCATCACTGAGGTCAATGTAAACATTTCCAGTGTTCAAATACATGTGTACAGATACGACTAGTGCGATTAATTTGTAATGCATTGCAATTTGACACAACGTGATTCAACGCATTCAAACACTTAGGAATGCAACTTGATTGACTTCCACCAAATGTAAAAGCAAGGTTTTTTTTTTTAGAAGCATTTCTGAAATTATTTTTATATCCCTAGTGCAGTGCTCCGACAGTAAAAAGAAAAAAAAAAGACAATCCAATCATTTCATGTGGTCCAAATGAAATAGCTGGAGGGTCTACATGCCCATGCACTCGTTGCACATTACTAAGGCTAGGCTAGGCAGACATCCTGCACACATATTGCTAAAGCTAGCGAGTTGGTCAAGAGCCGTGAGTACTAACAATATCCATGTTCGCTGTTTACATTTATTATGATAATAGGTGTTGTGTTACATATGAATCCTAGAAAATAGTTGGATATGATAACAGTGTGCTGCGTTTCTCTCCCCAACACGCTGTCCACCAGCAGTAATCAGGCAGTGTGTATTCATGTGCATTGGAGGAGTAGCTTTGGAGCGAGGGCTGAAGGGAGGGGGAGGATGTTCAGTTGGACACTTTCAAAATTTTGCATTCTCTTGCTGGTTTCTCCCAAATTACCTACCGTGCTTTTAAATTACAGCCCATGATTCTAGTAAACAACCTCAAAACCCTTTCTATTTTTGCTTACTTTACTGCGTGCTGCCTGCAGTCAGAAACACGCCTTGCCTGAACTGTTTACTGGACCAGAACAAGGCAAACTGATCTAAAGTATAACTTCGCACCCACGCCCTGGATCCTCAAAAAAACAGACAGAACATCCAGCTGTTGTTTCAAGTCATCTTGAAAACCAGGAACATGCAGCACAAATGTTTCTCCGTTTCCACAACTACATTATAGACTTTTAGATTGAAAATCTTGTCCCTTTATTCTGTCCTTTGACCTCTCTAACCCTGCTGCCATGGATTGCCGTTCTGGCTTTCCTTTGCTCAGATTTAGACGTGTCCTGCTTTCTTTCCTGTCCTGTGATCCTCAGATAATTTAGGTCCTCTTGACATGACCGAATTGAATTGTTTAGGTTAAGCTATCATAAGGAACACTCCATACTTATCTTATCTTATCATGAATTGATCAGCAAATTGTCTTTAGGTCGTAGAAACAATGCATCTGTTGCTTATCTGTTCCTTTGAAGAATGTACAATGACATTTGTATTCCTGTGTATAAATACTGCTAGAATTTAACACGATTGAGTTTAACACGACCGTGTGTCTGTTAAGATCATTCTCCAGGCGCTGGTCACGCAGAGGAAGAGAGAGAGACGGTTACGGAGTCTGAACCTGAATAAGAGAAATAAATCTTAACATAGACTTTTGAATCATTTGATAAAAAAGGACATTTCGATGAAGATATGAATGCAAAAACAAACCCAGAAATAAAATTCACCTCCCAAAACCATTTATTATGGTCTACGACCAAAAACGTTGGCAGACGTTTTTACTACACTACTTGTTTTTTTGGGGCCTGTGATAAGAATGTTATCAGGTTTTTTTTAAACCAAGTAAACAGAACGGATGTATCATGAGCCGGTTTAGTGCACAGTGTGAAAAATGCAAGTTAGTGAAGACGAATGAATGAATCTATCTATATGCTCCTGGAAGTTTGTGACATTGACAGGAGTTCAAATTTGCAATCTCATGAGGACAGGAGAACAAGACCTCGGCTATTCTGTCAGTATTTCATTAGATAGTCATGTTATAAATCATGACTCTCCTGCAGCACTGAACTAACAGTACTGAAGTAAGTGTGCTGAAAGGATGAGCATCACAGTCTTCGTAATTACAGCAACTCTACAGTGTCCAGGTGAGACTGCACACAGACAGCCTTGCTTCCATAAAGACCATGTCCATGTTCGACACTGTTTATGAGATTTCCATAACAACGCCCACCACCGTCTCCATAGAGACCTGAAAGAAACGCCCACCAGTATGGAGCAGAGGGTGGCGATGCGGCGACTCACTTTGCAGTCGCGCGCCTCCCCAGAAACGTGTTGAGAACAGAAACCAAGAAAAACAATAATTGATATATGTGCTGAAAGGACAGGGTTTTATCGTGTTGTCCTCCATTTCTGTGCAGAACCCATCTCAGAGCATCATGTGGACAGGTCTGTGCGTTACGCAGTAAACCCCCACCACGCCGGAGGGAACCCGTTGTTAAATGCAAGGCGTGGCTGTGCGGGAGAGAGAGCGCGCGCGCGAGGGAGAGAATCATCTCTGCGGTTCTGATCTCCGACTGTATGCACCTGTCTTTACATACGGAATTTTCCTCCTAATTATCCCTCAAGCGCAATCTCACGGGAAAAAAAACGCCAACCGTACCGGGAGTTCACGCGCGCAGGGCATTTTTTTTTTTCTCACCCACCCACCTTTCCGTTTCATGCACGCGGGATATCGTGCGCGCGGGTCGGAAGCTGGCTGACTCGTTAACATGGGGCTGGTAAGCGCGCGAAGGTTTTGCTCGCTCTGCCTGGTCTCGCTCGTGCTCTCGCTGTCCGCGCTGGAGGCTGAAGGCAGGAGGCGGACGACGCGCTGTCACGCGAGCTGCACGTGCACCAAAGACACCGCGCTGTGCTCGAGCAGCTCCACCATTCCGCGCGGCTTCCCTCCCGACGTCATCTCACTGTAAGTCCCTCACCAGAACATGGCTATCTTTAGCTTCTACTTCTTATTTATTATTATTATTTTTTTGCTGAGGAAACGTCAAATAATGCTGTCTAGCCACTCACCATGCGTTTGTTGATGTTGTTTTTTGGACATTATGACTGAAAGGTAAAGCAGCAACAACAACAACAAAAAAACCCTCACTTTATATTTGTTGAATATCAAGAGTGGAATATTAACGCTAATTAATGACACGCGCTTTCAGGTCGGTTGTTTTCCCCCCCTCTAACATGTTATGAAATCCTTCATCATTGCTTCTTCATCTAATTATTTATTTATTTATTTATTTTTTTTTAAAGATCCTTCGTGAAGTCCAGCTTCAGTGCAATCCCCAAGGAGAGCTTCATTCACACCCCAGCACTCCACCTCCTGTAAGATCAATAATAATGACAACATTGTGCCATTCAAGTCAAAATCCGTGTTCATTTCAGTATCAAGTGCATTCAGTCTTATGTAAATAGTCCTATAGATTAGTCTAACAGTCGCCATGTTGCAGTAGGGACCTCTATATGTGAAAGTAAAAAAACAACCCCACAAGCTTTCCCTTCCTTTCCTGTAGTTCACAGATTATAACATGTGGCTTAAAATCACTGAACTTTATATAACCTGACCGTACACCCTCTCTCACTCGAAAAAGCAAAAAGCAAACGAAACTACATCTTTCTTTGTCACTGGGGTGGTGCTTGTGTAGAGTACAGCTTTCCTAGGTGCGGTATCCTGGGCCTCTTTTACTCAGCAAGATGAATGTAGTGAGCACCTTATGGATTAGTTTTCAGAGTAACGTTTGTGCACCTTTCCAGGTAAAAGATGCTCACTAAACGTACAAAAACTCCACCGGGGACAAGAAAATGTTCGGTTTAGTAAGCTTTTTTTTAATTATTATTATTATTATTTATTTATTTATTTATTTATTTATGATATTGTACAATAATATACATGTACAAGGGTTGTTTTGAATTTAGTTACACTAGTGGAAATCACAGCCCACCATTATAAAATGTATATTTATAATTAAGCTCTTATCTTCACCTGAATTGAATGGATTTAATCCATATTAACCCAAATCCAGTGTAATTACTGAAATCAAATACATGTCAACTTGGAGTTGGCTCAGGCAAAAAAAAAAAAAAAAAAACCCGTTATAGACAATATATTATTCTACACATGTAAATGTGTACTGATGGCAAATATATTTTACGGTTAAAATGAGAGGTCCCTGGGTACAGTGGATATATCTAGTTAGTAGATAAGTTAGAGTAGCTATAGTATATCGGTTATGCACTAGAGCTTTAATAAGGTCCTCAAGAGTTCGTCCAAGGTTTACAGTTCTAATTTCCTATTTGGAAAATTGTCTTTCCCAAGAAAGACAAACCGAGATAGACTTTTTTCCCCTAAGTGGGTAAAAAAAATTAGAATTCCCCCTTCTAATTCAATCGATTTTCTTTGTTTTTATTACTTAAAAGACACTTCATGTGGTCTTTTGATGGACAGTCCAATGATGAACTATCTACTATTGATGATGGGCTATTTACTGTACACCAACATTACCATAACACAACTGATGATCTCAAACATAATAAGAAGGCAAGAAATTCCACTAATTGACCTTTGACTAGGCACACATGTTAATTGAAAAGCTAATTGACGATCTTATGAAGATAATGCCGATAGTGTGTACATCTAATAATCTAAAATATGAAACATATTTTTTAACACTTTTTGGTGTTGCCTAAGTCCCTATGGGTTATTTCATAGTTTTGATGTCTTCAATATTATTTTCCAATGTAGAAAAACCTATGAATGAGTAGGTGAGTCCAAACTTTTGCTGCTACTGTATTTGTATAAAATACGGTTAACTTGGCGGTTTGACCAATCATATCGGTTTACTATGTTTATTTATTAAAGGTAGATAAAGATAGGTATTTTCTGCTGTATCTTGCCATGACAAAACCTGAGGAATGTGTACATTCAGTTAATTTGGTAAATGATTCTCCAGTGTCTGAATGCCACTTACAAGCATCAAACTAAGCAGCTGTGGGTTAAAGGTATTAAACAGTCCTGGAAATTTGTTTTCACGGCCTTCCAGTGTAATACAGAATCTTAAAATGCTCAGCAATTAAGGGAGTCTTTCAGACAAAAAGTTTAAAGCTTTTCAAGAAGTCCGTGTCAAGTCATTAATAGTGTTTGTCATTTCCTTTGTGCAAGACTTTTCACAGCCAACGTGTTTGAGCTTATAAATGAGGATGCCTTCCTTGGTCTTCCACATTTGGAATACCTGTAAGTGTTGCTTGGTTTTGATTTGAAAGCCTTTGGATGTATTCCTTGGGATGCAAGCTTTGCATTCTGCTAACCAAATGTCCAGTGAGTTGATGTTTTGTCTGCTTCTTCTTTTCCAGGTTTATTGAAAATAATCAAATCAAGTTAATATCACCTTTTGCCTTCCGAGGTCTTAAGTCCTTAATACACTTGTGAGTATTGAAATGTAATATGTAACTGTAGGCTAATTTTGTTCCTTTGAAGATTTGTGTGGTTTCATTTCCGGGAATAAGTGACAGAAGTGCTTCATTATCTCCTAACAGGGTTTGAGAAGAATTGTGCGGTCAGTTTTCATCTTACAACAGAAAATGAAAGGCTCAATAACAAAGCTTTTAATGCTTCCCAAGGCGGTTACTGAGTGTTGCAATTCCACCAAGGCTGTTTTATTCTCTCACCCTGGCAACCAGTGAAAGCCCTAGCAGATTAGGTTGTTTTCTGGTCCTCAGAAAGAATCACAGCTTTCCAAAAAATCTCTTTATTCTTGCCTGACACATCATTCAATAGATTATTTGCAAGAGAGAGGAGAGTCATGTGACTGGAGTCTCCCATATTCCCAGAATGTTCCTTCGGGTTGGGGTGAGGAGCTCTGGCAAGGACAATCAGCTCAGAGTGGTCTGAGTTTCCCAAAAGTAGGAAGCAATCAGCATCTGAGTCATTTAAACGTTCTAGCAGTTCTCAAAGTGACATCATACTCCAGTTCTGGAAGCCACATCATTTAGCATTTTCACATTCAATTTGACTTGACTTTACAATCCTAAATTACGGTTAAGCTGCATCACACAACATGCCCTGATCTCTCTTAATCACAATAAGATACTATGATTTAAAAAAAAAAAAAAACTGCTGGAGATCCCACACACCTTTGAGGAAGCATTGGACCTTTTGATGGTACCGTGGTCTTCCGATACAGGGCATTGGAAATTTACACCAACTAAGTACAGCTCAAACCATAACTAAGAATTCATAGAATTGAAGTGTAACTTCTCTTCAAATCTAATGTACAGTCTGATTCAAAATAAAATCCAAACAAGTTTGCAATTGTAATTCTAGGTTGTTTGTGTACCTCACTGATACATTTTCTCATGGATTCCTAGAAACAGCATATATTTTCAGATAGAAACAATAAGTGCATAGCCATGACACGGGCCTTCACCGCTTTCATTTCTTCAACACCAATCCATTCGATCTAATATGGATCTAATAGGGTGTTGTGACACAGAGGGCTGTATCTGATTATTTTCCAATAACAGCACATCCCGAAGTGTTTTATTGCTCTTATACCACTGCAATTTGATTTATAGTTACTTTTAATGTTGTGATCCATGAAACAAGGTCGTTCCTGTTATTTCTCTTATCATGTTAAGGCAGCTATGAACTACTGGTCTCCTCTTTTTTCTCTCTCTCTCTGTCTCTAACTTATTAAATTGTAACGTTACCAAGAACAAAGTGTTTAACCAGTTGCTATACAAGTCCCTATGCAAATTGTTACTGTAGAAATAGGTGAGTTAAAACGACTGAATTATAGAATAAGCCTGTGATTGCTTTAAGTTGGAAACATTTCCAAGCTGTGCTGTTACAGGAAATTTATTAACCCGTCAGAATCGAGTACTCAGTCACACTGCGCTATAGTATAGTCCTAGTCTGCCGTTCAGTTTTGACCAGTTTCGCGCCACTGTTTTTACGCAGTGCGCCGACAGAAGGTCGACTGCTTATGGCCTGCTATTCTTACAGTTCAGTGTAAGACAAACAGCTGTTCGAGAAGCAGCACATGCGATTTCATACAAACACGGCCCTTCTGTCTTATTTGATCTGTAGCAGTTTATAGGACAACCTAAAGTGTCCCAACTGACAGTTTAGCTCAGAAATCTGGAAACAATAAAGGCATATTTATTATGTGATCCGACATGCGGTTGTAATTATCCAATAATAATTCAGTGGAAGTTTGGGACTTGGTCCAGTTGGACAGCAAAGGCATCATTGTTGAATGTTTTGAACATGTGGGGAAGTCAAGTCATGTCCTATTGTCCTATCAACAAATGTCCTAGTCCCAGAAATGTCCTAGTAATGTACTGTTACATAAAACCCCTTGCTTATAAAAGTCTGGATAAGCAACTATCACGACTGAATGAAACGACAGTTATGTGTAATGTTTAACTATTAATGATTAGTTTATATCTATATAAATAAGAGCACAGTCTAAAGTGAAATGTTTTGCATCAAAGTGGTTTGTGAACCAACACCACGGATGCTGAGACAGCAGTTTCAAACAGAGAATATATGCATACATTTCTGTGGTTTTTAATACAAACCATGTTTAATACAAACAATGTAGCTAGTTTCTGGTCTGATGAACTGCCTTAAGATAATTTAGCTAATGTACATAAATGCATGTAATTGGATAAACATGTGACAGGTGAAATTGTGCAATAATAATGCAGTTACGATCATTTTCACTTAAATGGCATTTTCACCATCAAGGTGAACCTCCAAAGATCAAATTTTAGTAGATTTACATCAAAATCACAAATTAAAGACATAAAAGTGTAAATGTGTATACAAGCCTTCTTTTATAATTTTATTATAATTTCCCCACAGGAGCCTTGCCTTCAACAATCTGGAGTCTCTACCAAAAGATCTCTTTAAAGGGGTGGACACTTTGACAAAAGTGTATGTATTCATTTAACATCCATCTATACTACAGACAAGTAGAACAGATGAGCTGATAAAAAACTGTCCACTGTTGTGTGCTGTTCAGTGACTTGCGTGGAAATCTGTTCACCTGTGATTGCAAACTGAAGTGGCTGGTGGACTGGATTTACCACACGAATGCAACGGTAGACCAGATATACTGCAACAGCCCTCCAGCCTACCAAGGAAAGAAAATCAACGATCTTACTCCACAGTCATTTGATTGCATAACAACTGGTTAGTTTATTGTTCTATATGTTGTGCTTAATATGATTTGGGATTCATGTTGCAACATTAACCTAGCTTTTGTTGTAGATTTTTCATTGCTGAAGTCTCTTGAGTTCCAGTCCATCTCAGTGGAGACGTTTACTTTCGGGGGTGACCAGTATGTGGTGTTTGCTCAGCCTTTCATCGGAAGATGTAGCTTTATGGAATGGGACCATGTTCAAATGGAATTTCGGAATTTTGACAATATAACAAGTATGTGTTTTTTACGGTACAAGTAATTAGCGACGCATGTCTTATTTCATAAATGCAATGTATATACGGGGCGGTTCTTTACAATTAGAACTGACTTACCACAAAATAATGATGAGCGAATTAGCATTTGTAAAATCCCTCACGCTTGGTATTATTATTACTTATTCCTTTGATAGGCACCTCTACTGTTATTTGCAAACCTCTGGTGATTGATGACCAGCTGTTTGTCATAGTGGCTCAGCTGTTTGGTGGCTCACACATCTACAAGCGAGATATCTCAGCCAACAAGTTCATCAAAATCCAAGACATCGACATCCTAAAAATCCGCAAGCCTAACGATGTGGAGGTGTTCCGCTTGGATGGAGAATCCTTCTTCGTCATTGCTGACAGCTCCAAAGCTGGTTCTACCACCGTGTACAAGTGGAATGGCAACGGCTTTTACTCGCACCAGTCGCTGCACCCGTGGTACCGTGACACGGACGTGGAATATCTGGAAATCTCTGGCAAGCCACACCTGGTCTTATCGAGCAGCTCACAACGGCCCGTTGTATACCAGTGGAACAGGAGCTCCAAGCTGTTCGAGAGGCGCACTGACATCCCTGAGATGGAGGACGTCTATGCTGTGAAACACTTTCAAGTGAAGGGGGAGCTCTACGTGTGCTTAACACGCTTCATCGGTGACTCCAAGGTGATGAAATGGGACGGTGCCATGTTCGAAGAGGTCCAGAGTGTGCCATCACGAGGATCCATGGTCTTCCAGCCATTCACAGTGGCGGATTGGCAGTACGCCATCCTGGGCAGCGACTATTCCTTCACTCAGGTGTACCGCTGGGATGCCAAGAAAGGCCAGTTCATTCACTTCCAAGAGCTCAACATCCAGGCTCCACGAGCATTCTCGCTGGTGTCCATTGATAATCGAGAGTTCCTCCTGGCATCCAGTTTTAAGGGGCAAACGCGCATATATGAACACTTGATCCTTGACTTGAGTGATTGATTGAATGGAGAATGGGCGGGGGAGTTGCTGATAAACCAGTGATATTTTACACTTTGTGGGTAAATGCAGAGAAGATACTGATAAATCAGTGATGCTTCCCAGCCTGAGAATGGACGACATGGGTAGCACACATGCATGCCAATGCCTTTACGTAGGTGTCCACCATCGCTTGAAATCCATATTGTTACGCCAAGCCATGCGCTAACTCTTCACTGAGTGTAGTTAACTAAAAGATTACAGATTTTGGTGATTATTGTAAACACAGCTACTGAAAATAGATCTTTTATTCTATTCTATTTATTATCCTGTTCAGAACAAGTAAATACGCTAAATTCAATGTTTACATTTTATCCCTGCTTTCCATTTGTAAACTAAATATGTATTATGCTTTTGTAAGACATGGGGCCAAACCAGCAGAATTTGATAGGATTTTGAACTAATTTTTATTGATGTTGGTTTGTATGATCTGTAAATGCAACTAAAGACACTGTTTTAATAATGAAATTCAGTAATAGTTACGTAATCCTAAATTTTTAATTGAACGTACCGTCATGACATCGATCTGTTGGACCAACAATCATTTGCCACACATTTATTCAATTCATTATGCCTGCAATGGTTGGAAACCAAAGGTCAAACCTGAAGCCATGGTTTTAAATTGAAATAAAAATATAAATCACATTACGTCAACTGCGTTTTTTGTTTTACTCCTCTTCCTGAAATAACAAAGGCAGCCAGCATGATATGGGGGGGTTGATTAGTAGTCACACGTCTTGCTTTGTGCATTTATGGTACTGCATAGTTTCCCAGTATCTCAGTCCCTTACTTTACAATCTGTTTATTTGTTCGTGGTCACACAGGGTCTGCTTTGAACTCCTATCTTGGAAAGTCTGAATATTTTCCTGCATCTCTGAACCATTTCCTGCCACTCCTTGGACAGTCATGTGTTAATAGGCACATACAATACTGGCTTTGTTGCCATGATTCACTGGCAGGGCTGGACAAGTTCATGTAGGATCCATGCTCTGGCCTGAATGTTGTTGAAGGATTCCAGCTCATTTCATGTTGCCCAGAGCAACGCATTTGCCAAACTGCCTCAACAGGGGGCTGCATCTGCTGTTGTGCAGCAGGAATCTCTTACGCTCTGGGATAATACAACATCACAAAACAATAGGGGGCTACATTCAACAACCCCATTATGCACACTTGCTGTACAGTTATATACTCAACGTAAAAGAAGCTTCAGGTTTTAAAACGTACACAGCGCTCCTTTTCTTAATAGTTGGATCTCAGCAGCAGTGACTAGCATTACATCAACTAGTCAGGTTAAAAATGGTCATGAACACACTTTCATGTTATGTTTAATTCAAGTAAGTTTAATATTGTGCACTAGAGAAATGGAATCAGATGTTCCTAAACAAGAGCTGTGCACACGCAAATGCCAGAATGTATTTTGTATTTGAACACTTCAGATTTCTAGTGTGCTTTGCTGCAAGGACACGGAGATCTTTTTTTCTGTGTTTCTTACCCTCAGTGAGCCACAGATATAGTATCCACATATACGGCTTGCCGACTTTTCATATGTGATCAATTAGATACATTATTTACTACATTTATGAAGCGTCCTTATTACCCCTAAAAATGTATTTGACTCGAACCCTTTTTAAAGGCAGGAACTTTTTTTTTTTTTTGCTTTCTATGCAATGCCACACATTTCACTGTTGTTTTGTTTTGTTTTTTTTTAATCTGTGACAAAACCTGAATATCCAACATAAAGTATTATATTGCATGTGGCAATGCATAGCCATAAAACAATAAAAACAAATATAATTCCTTTCTCATTGTTCTTTTATCAAACACTAAATGCCTCTCTAATACAAAGCAGCACATAGCAGGCATAGTGTAATGGAATAAATACAAGAAAGGCTAAGTATATGCAGCACAAATGAGCAAAATAAAACAAACTGTACAGTCATGATGCGTTTTTCTCCAGTTCTCAATATTTCTCCAGTGTTAACAGGTTGTGCAAGTAGAGGCTTTGTACCACTCAATATAATACTTAGTGCAACAAATCCTTGTTATGAAGTTCCCCATTTCTTTTTTTCTTTTTTTTGTGTGGCATCATCAGCATTAAACTCTTCCATGGCTTCTTAATGTAATAAAAAAAAAAAAAAAGTCAACAACCAAAACTGTAAAAATGTACCCAATCATCCTGTACAGCAGTCAAACCATTCATACCACATCTGCAGGATGACGTATGCATATTCATATAATACAGTCTTTGATAAATAGCCATGTCACTCTATGTACTAAACTGTACATTTTGAAAATCCATACCGGTTATTTGGTAGCTCAGTCAACAAAGAAATCATTTAAAATGGCTATTAAATGTAGCAGATTATTTTCTTAGTACATGTGGAGCAAAGTTGGGAATGTAGCTGCAGTCAAAATGCAAATGTGCCTAATAATGATGAAAACTAGTAGCTACAAAGTAGCACAGTAGAACTTGCATAATACTAACTGGTGACCATTAGCTTTCATTAATGTTTAGCAATGTTGGCATTTTTGGTTATGCTATTAAGAAGGAGGATACATTTTTTTTGTGTGTGTTTATCATCACCACCATACTGGCCATAATGGTTTCCTACACTGAAAGTAAATGCTTCCTTTAAAGGTGGCTGTTGCACAGAATGTACACCAAACCCCTGAATATTATTGACAGAGCGTAACACTCAAACTATACAGTGCCTTGCATATGTGTGCACCACCTTGACCTTTTCCCAAAAATCCGTATAGTTTGCGAAAATATTTCCAAATAAAAATATAAAAGTTGTGATTGCGTAAGTACTTCTCTTCACAGGCTAACCATAGCCCTGGGAAAAGTGTTGAGAAGAGGGGAAAAAAGCCACAGGTTTCCCAAAAGGCTCGTCATCAAGCATGTGGAAAAAGGTTCTTGGGTCTGATGAGACCTAAACTGAACATTTAGGCCTCACTGTGAGAACACCATCCATACAGTGAAGCATGGTTGTGGTAGCATTGTGTAGTGGGGATGCTTTTTATCAGCAAGAACTGGGGAACTGGACAGGGTTGAGGGCAAGACTGATAACACCAAATAGGCAATCCTAGAAGAAACACCTGTTCCAGTCTGCAAGAGACTTGAGATTGGAGCAGAGGTTCACCATCCAACAGGAAAACAGCGCAAGGCATACTGCATACTAGAGTATATACTGCCAAGTACATACTGCCAAAGATAACACCAAGAACCTGAATGTCTTAGACTGGCCTAGCTGAAATCCATCCCTCAATCCGATTGAGAATCTCTGCCAAGAAAATTACGGTTCACTGATCATCTTCATCTAATTGGACAGCTTTGCCGCGAAATATCCCAGGATGCAGATATGCATGAGTTGATAAAGATGTATCCCAGAAGACTTGCAGCTCTGCTTCTACCCAGGGGGATGAATACTTATGCAACTAACAAATGGTTAAATAATGTAGTAAAAAACAAAAAAAAAGTTCATTTCAATACAAGGTTCTAACAATACAAAAAAATGTGGAAAGGTTCAGGGGGGTGAATACTTCTGCAAAGCACTGTATATGTGTGGCGGCCAGGGAAAACTCTTCACTTTGTGAAATTTTGACATTTTATACTACATAGAGTTCTCAAATCAGTTTTCCTGAACTGAAATATGTTTCTCTTGCATTTATCACAACCACAAGCTAAAGCATTTTAAAATGTTGTTAAAACTGATTTAAAGATTCTGGAGCATCACAGACGTCCGGACAATCTCTACAAACTAAATCGATTGGACTTATGTCTGGTTTGATACGACTCACAGCTCCTCAACGACTCAATCAAAGCCTGTCATTCACTGTGTGAGGAAATCATATCTAATTAGAAGGTTTTGAAATCTTTAGGCAGACTGACGTTGTTAAACTGTTTGTCCCCAACATGATCTTTGTAGGAAGATAGCCGAGGCAAGATTAAAAAGTAAAAAGTGGTGAGATATACAGTACTTGTGTTTATGGTTTACTAAATTGTGCTGTCAAAGTATATGAACAGAAAAATCCCCTTTACTTCTTTTTTGATTGTTAAACAGACTTCAGGCACAGCAACAAGTTTTCCCAGACCAGCACACATATAATTCCATCAGCATCAAAAATAACGTCACTGACTGGGCCTACATCAGATGTGAAGGTGATAAAAGTTCATGGAAAAGCAAATCTTACAGGATGAGCACCGCACATTCTGTTAAGGCAGCACCTCGGCTCTAGCCAAATGTGAACCAAACTTACCGCTGCAAGCCCACATTGAGCCTCATTGTTTCCTTTCTGTGCCCCTGTCAGAGCTTCAGCTCATCAGCAATTTTGCAGGCGATGTTCTTGAAGGCGATGGATGTGCCTGAAATGCGCTTAAAGCGCACACCGTTAAGTGAGAGGCGTGGTAGCTTGCAAACCTCCATCTCCCACTGGACCAAGTTGTCATGGCGAGCATCACCATGCACGCAGAAAAGCAGGAAACGTTCGCGCTGCTCGTAGTCACAGCCATTGTCGTCTAGTACTTTGCGGATCTCACGCATCATGTCGCCTGGCTCCATGGAAGATGTCGTCTTCATGCTCCACGTGAAGCGCAGTGAGCGTGGCTTCGAGTCACGGGGCTCATCTTTTGACTCTCCCAATGTGCTCCTGTCAGCAAAGTGGAGAATTTTAGTGGGAAAAACCGACTACTAAAAACTGTACAAAAAGGTTTTCCAAAAACTTCACCTTGGCGACTCTGACTTGCCACTTGCCTCCCCTTCACTTGGAACCCTCAAAAGTAATCAGAACACAATCATCACCATGTCTTCGTTCAATAATAAGCATACACAGTGTTATCTGAATTGTCTGATCTGCTTTCTGTCACACATACCACAGTGCTACTAAACAAAACAGGAGCGACATAATGTTCTCCAACAGAACACAACAAATGTGGAAATGTGACAGGAAATTCAGAAGACAGCCACTTGAAGTGAATCTGGCTACATGATGGGCAAGACATGATGGAGTTTAGGGAGTAAGTGTGCTACTGTTAAAAGTGCAATATGAAAAACAAAAGGACAAAGATATGTTTAGTTCAAACTGTTAACTGTGGGACCGATGGGTTTATTAGAGTTCTATAATAGAGGAATAGAAGAAAACAGGGATGATAAGATATTCTGCAAAATATGGCTTGAAAGCACGTCCAGATTTATGGTCTGAAATGATGTATATTTTTTTACATTTATATTAATGGCAGTATATAACACTCTCATTCTAAAGGTACACCTGTGCTTAACTGATTTAAAAAAACACAATGTGCGATTACTGGAAAAGAATTAAGTTGATTATTTCATATAACAGCAAGCCACCACGTGTTATTACTTGAACCATGTCACACAGCTGGCACCACTGACCTTCGGGCAAATTTGGAGGTAATTTTGCTGATGATGCCAGTGGATGTGCCCCGGCGTGCTGGTGCTAGGGCACCTGTGTCATGGCCAAGGGTGGGCGAGGCAGGTGGGCCGTTGTATGTGGCACTGCGGCGCTCATGTAGCTGCGCTCCATGGAAGGTGCTTCGGCTGGACGTCCCTCTAGGGAAATGAGTGCGCTCTGGAGTGCTGATACTGTGATCGGAGGGTGAGGTGGACGGAGGCCTGGCACTTGGACTGAGAAAAGGTATAGAGGTGAAATGCTTTATGAAGTCCAAATGTGGACTAGGCATGTGCCAATGTAATCATATTAAATCAAAAAACAGCACTTGAAAAATGTCCGTGTCAGTGGATCTCCATGGACTCTAAGTGAAATCTTAATTCATATAAAAAGAAAGAAATGGCACCATCTGCAGGCAAAAGAGGTTGAAAGCAAAGTCTGAGAGTGCTGTGTGTTGGCAGGCTTCTTGCTCACCTTCCCTTGTATTCACTGTTGTCTTCTATAGGTGGCAGGGTGGTTTTGGAGGAGGCACCTGTGGAAGACACGGATTTCAAATATCTCTGTCTCGTAGACATCAGAGCTGAAGTGGCACCAGGGGCTGATGTAGTGCTGCCCGAGACCTCCGTTAAACTGGATTGAGAGAGAGAGAGAGAGAGAGAGAGCGAGAGAGAGAGAGAGAGCACATTTTTTGTTGTGCTTTTGTTGGTTATTATACCCTTAAGTAATTGAAGTAATTTGTATTCCTATTTAGTCAGACTTGTTGATTCATTTGTTTGATGTTTTCCTTTTATGTCTGTAATAAAAGTGTACTTTCTGTAAGTTTGTGTACTGATCCGGGCTACAAGAAATGTGAGGTAATGAAAAGTAAATAACTTTCACTATAGTTGCAGACAGTTTATTGCAATATATGAAATTGACTAGAACAACCCATCCAAAGGGGGTTCCATAGAAAGGTCATCCCAAAAACCTGCACCCACACCGGCCCTCCATGGCTTGGGTTCTCCACCCCTGTGCCAAATGTTGGCACTGACAAAAAGACAGGAGGGAAGATTTGGAGACCAAGTGAGAGAGGTAAGATTGAGATGGACATGTGCAGAGGATGGATATGGGGTATATTTGGAGAAGAATCTTGAAGAGGAAGGCCAGAGAGGAGGTCTATGGATGTGGTGAGGGAGCGCATGCAGGCGGTTGGTGTGATAATGAAAGATGTAAGAGACAAGGGTAGATGGAGGCGAATGATCCGCTGTGGCAATTCCTAACAGGAGCAGCCGAAGGGAAAAGAAGAAGATGAAGAAGAAGAAGCTATTCAATTCAGTTCAATTCAATTCAATTTTATTTGTATAGTGCTTTTAACTACGGACATGGTCACAAAGCAGCTTTACAGAATTCTGGTTATAAACTTTAAAATTAATGTATAATCTATATGTAAATGTATAATCTAATAATGTAAATGTATAATCTCGGCGGCACGGTGGTGCAGTGGTCAGCACTGTCGCCTCACAGCAAGAAGGTCCTGGGTTCGATCCCCGGGTCACCCAGGGTGCCTTTCTGTGCGGAGTTTG
>JAQQZX010000013.1:5368778-5384320 GCA_030068355.1 Notoglanidium maculatum
CATGCAAACTCCACACAGAAAGGCACCCGGGGATCGAACCCAGGACCTTCTTGCTGTGAGGCAACAGTGCTAACCACTGCACCACCGTGCCGCCTCGAAGACCAAAGTATGAAGCTTATTCTTTTTTTTAACGGTGGATTTCTAAAAACATTTAACAACACAATATCGAAAATGAAAAACTTCAGTATACGGTATTATGACCTTGATTTAGTATCACATGGACACACCAACTAGTATGCACATAACTGTAAAGCAATAAAATGCTAAATAATACAAAGTGCTGGATCAAGTGCTATTTTACATGCTGCTGGGTAATGAAGGTGGAAGCCATATTGTTAAAAAAACAAAAACAAATTTGGAGTGATTAATGTGATAATTACAACACCGGACTACTCGGCAATACATTTGCTGTTTGTTAACTGGCATCTTCTCATTCAAAATATCAACTTACAGATCTTTTTTTCTTTTTAAATTGTCTCTAGTCTTTATTGTATTAAATTTGACAGCAAAGAGAAAACATGTTTCTTCAGTCCACATTTTCTATCCCCCAATTTTTGGGGGGGTTTAAAGGCAAATGATTGTGTTAATGGAGGTCTAGAAGGACAAAAAGATGCCTGCTCTTCTGTACGTTTGAAGGTGTGAACTACATGCAAAAATTCTAATTTAGTACATGCATAACCCAGTTGTGAACATGAGGAACTTTTTGAGGAACACGAAGCGCTAGTTCTGGGCTGATGCTAGTGCCAGTTCGAAGTTGATTCAACTTGTGTGCCTTTTAATAACCAGTTTGCTTTTCCACATGATAGAAGGCCACCACAGAGCCAAGTCATTACACCACTGTATACGTCTCAGCCACTACCCAGCCACACTATTCATTAGGTTCACCTACCATATAGGTGCATTTGTAAGTATGCGATTTTCTTTACTGTAGACAATCTGTTGCTATGTTAAGAAAACAAATTGTAGTACTTGTCAGAAGAACTGTACTGCTCATTTCAAAAACTAGCTTGATTCAAATATGTAGTGATGCTACAACCGCGATACTGATAAATGAAGATGAACGAATAGCTTCAATGCTTAGCTAAACAATTAGCCAGTAAGTTAGTTATGTGTAATTACTTCCCCAATCACAATACTTACTATGGCCTGTAGAGCTCAAATTTAGCTCGATTGTGAGTGATGACCAGATTAACGTTTAAAAGGGCCTTAAGTCATACAATGCATGTCTGGCTTTAGAGGCGACGTCATGTGAGAGGCAAACACTGGATAGAGGAAGGCTTGTAGCAATGCAAAGCTCTGTGGGAGACAGGAGAGTATTTTTAGAATGATATTCTTACGAACATCAGGGCGTCTCAGACAGGACTCCAAACTGAAAGACTGAAACCTTTTCCTATGGGGCAGAATCAAGTGGTTGATGTTTCATCAGTCTGACAGAGATTAATCTCCCTACTCAAAGGCACATTCATCATACAGCATATGCTGCTATAAGCTCATCCTGAACCTGGCTACATACCTTCAGAGAAAGTAAACACTCTTATTACACAGACCCATGTTAAACATTTATTTATGGACCTATTTGTGGATGGCTACAAAAGTTTACTTACACTTTTATAATGGCTATAATTGGTATTTCTGTTTTAATGTTTCTTATTTGCAATGGTCATGTTATTAATGAAAAATAATTCATATTTGAACCCTGCCAAGATGCAGGTAAAAGAGGTAGGCAAGTGATTATAGATAATAAATAATTACATGCATGAAAATGACACACGTACATGAATACACACATTTCATCATTCTCTAAGCAATGCTTCTATTCCGGTAATGTCTGACCCCTGTTACCTGGATCTATTATGACAGGATTTCATCATTATTCTCTACTCGATGCAGGATTAAAGCGAAAGCGAGGAATTTGAGGACAGCAAATTGGCAGCCTGGCCCTGAATTTCTTAAACCACTGGGGAATGAAAACATGGACATGTCGCCTTTTAATAGATGATGCATGCAACAGTAAATTAGATATTAAACAATGTGTTTCCAAGCTACTTGTAAATTTGGAGTAGTAGAAAATAGGTATTAATTTTTTTTTTCCACTATAGGTTACAGTAATTTAGAATTTAGCATTTCTTTAAATGTAGTTTAAAGAGTTTTATGTTTTTTTGACATGCTCCAAATTGGCAGCCCTGGTTATTACCTCTTCTGTGTGCACCTAGCTGGGAATCATACCTGATGTATCAAACATAGTTGAATAAAGCTCAATCTAAAAGCACTCAAAACTAGCCCCTAGACTGTATGTGGATTGCTGCACATGCTGTCTGTTGCATGGTTACTTTAAAAATTCACTAGATAGTAGTTTATAGAATAAACTCAGCTGCGATTACCTCGCAACTTAATTCCTTTTCAAATTCATTCGCACAATGTTTTAGTTAGTGAAAGCTTTTTCAACACAGGTCTCTAGTGTGCAGCAGTAAATGATCTTATGCCAGGTGTTATGCATGGTGCCCAGAGGGGCCAGATGGTAGGCCCAAGGTTTCAAATGACTGCGCACACACACACACTCTTACTATTTTTGACATAATTATTAATGAAGCTAATTAATGCTTTGCCTTTACCTAAATGTAACCCTAGGACTAACCTCAGAAACCAAAAAAGAACTCTATGGCAGTTTTTGTTCAGTTTTCCCTGTGCGGTTAGTCACACGTCCCAAACTGTCAATACACTACATGGCCAAGGTTTGTGGACACCTGACCTTCATGTCCATATGTGGTTCTTCCTCAAACTGTTGCCACAAAGTTGGAAGAACACAACAGTATAGAATGTCTTTGTGTGTTGTAGCTTTACCATGTCACATGCACAAAGCAAGCTCTTTAAAAGACATGGCGTGCCGACATGGTTGGTGTACTCTAGAGGCCTGTAGAGAGCCCTGACCTCATTCCTACTCACACCTTTGAGATGAACTGGAACACTGAATGGCCACACTGATGCTCTTTTGGCTGAATAGGCTAATCCCCACAGTCATGCTAAAAAAAAAAAAGCATTAGAAAGCTTTCCCTTTCCATGAGGGTCTTGAATAGAGCCCCAGCCACAGGTGAGGAGAAGCTGCTCCATAGTGTGATGTTGCAACCACTCTGCTTCACCATATTAGATATAATATAAGCTGTCTTGTTTCTGAACAAGTATTTTGAAGAATACAAAATATAGTTGTCACATGCAACGAGTGACTTTGCCAGGTATATTTTTGCCAGTGTCTCAGCAACCTCCCTGATAAGTTTTCTTCTTGTCCGTTCTTCAGTTTTGGAGGGACGTGCTGTTCTTGGCAATGTAACTGTGGTGCCTCATTTTCTCCACTTCTTGATGATGGCCTTCATGGTGTGCCAGGGTATATCTAATGTTTTAGAAAGAATTGTGTGCCACTCCCCTGATCGATACCTTTTGACAGTGAAGTCCTGTACATGGTTTGTTAGCTCTTTGTATACACGGTGGTGTTGGTTCTTCCCGGCAGTGTAGCTAACATCAGAGGGTTGAGCTGAACATCAGAGGGATGAGCTGGCTCATCTCCCAATTCATTGGGGAAAAAAAGTGGTCTTTTTGGTGTATTTTGTGTGATAATTCTAACTAGCATAATCTGATGATAAACTGCAGAGCTCCAGTGCAAAATGTGGTAATATAATCACACTGGATTTTGTCAGATAGTACAAGGAGAAAATTATTATATCATATTATTATCGGCAAACCTCCCCCCCGCCCCCACTAGCACTATCAATCCCATATAAGATGTGCCTGTCAATTCAAGTCTTATTCAAAAGTGAAATTCACCTTCTTTATGCCCTCACATGACCACAAGGCTCAGTATCTTTCCTAATCCCATTTAACCACCACTTTAACCTCAAAGTAAATCCATGAGCCAGGATTCAGCAGCCTTTTTAAAATCTCAGCTTTTGCAAAATATATCTGCTTAGGGACCACCCCTGGAATTTTAAAGTCTCTAGCAAGCTATAAAATACGATGTGGCTATCTGTAGTACCTTATAGTATTCAGGCACATTGTGCTTACTGAGCTGGTAAGGAAACGCAGAGATCTTAATGTAACGCAAGAGATAGATTGGTTTTAAGTTATAGAAAATCAATAAGTGAGTCAAGGGCAGATGGAAGAGCGAGCGATGCATTACCGTCTGGATGTCTCTGTTTTAGCGATCATGGCATAAGTGGCTGAAGAGGAGAAGTCTAAAGAGGAGACGTAGCTGGATGTGGTATAAAAATCATTTTATCAACAGTGTTACAGTAACTAGTAGGAGATGACTTAGACCTGTTCACTAGATATGTAATCTACAGCACCGAACTCCAATTAAAGAGACACTGTATTTACATAAAGGATTAGCAATACGTCAAAAAAATTCAGTCCGGATAATGCACAGATTTAATAGACAATTTAATATCATTATTCACAAAATATGAATATAGCTATTTACTTGCTAACCTGGTGAAATGCTAATAATAAATATGCTACTGTAAATGTACAGTGTTTAAATTCTATGCAATTATTGTTATAGGGATAAATGATGTGCATAGGGACATTACAACGACAAAAATAAAGCTTGGAAAAGAAGTAGCAGAGATCGTTGGTGGCTCTGGTGAGTGTGAGTAGCTAACAGAGTTAGCTTGCTTTGCTAATCTGCCAATGACGCACGTGCAAAGCCTAGCACGTAACACGTAAATAAAAAAGCAGCATAATGTGTAAGTAATGGTACAGTATGCTATGCAACTATCGTTTTGCGTCAGAACAAAAAAAATGTGACAAGTGACTACAGTCACTACACATCCACATGAGACAAATGACTAGGGCTGAGCACCAAATATCTAGGTATCCGATCGATATCTACCAGACCAAAGTGCAAAGCAGATTTAGGTGACTCGTTTCAGTGCCACTTTAATCTACCGCATTAAAGTTAGTTATATATTGGACATTAGTTGCACATTCGAGATTCTCTTTTCCATTTCCCATGAAATAAACTCACAAACAACTAAATGTGCATTTTCTCACTCGAAGTTAGACAGAGAGCCATGTACAATGAGATATATTTTTACATTTTCTCCAGTTAAAGCCTGCTGAAGCTAATCTCTCAGAAACACAGGTCACCAGCGCTTTATAGTAAAGGAGTCAGAAAGGGATCGTCTAAAAAGTGCATGACGTGGGCAACTATGTAAGATTCTGTCAAGATCATAGTCATCTACGTTGCAGGATATCTGTATGGATTCAGTATAGTGGGACGTAGGACTCATTACAAGTACAATATTACACAAAAGTCTTACAGAAGTACACGAATAAAATCATAATATATATATATATATAAACAATCCAGAATCTGAGATTTCCATATTCTAAAGGTTGTAGTAGTGGGACCTAAGACTCACTAGAAGTGCAATATTACATAAAATTATATTACATTACATTACTGTATGAGTACAGCAGTAAATTCTATTTACTTTTTAGCCTATAGCATATTTATTTTAGTAATGATTATTAATGATATGCTTTTTTAATGAGTGATTACACATATAAAATCATTGTGCCACATAAAACCCAGGGTTAGACTTAGCAACTACTGTGAAACGATTTGGAAATCAAGCTCTTTTTTTTTTTTCGGCAAACGAAATGAAACTACACAAACTTTTTATTCGCACTACATTATACTCCACTATTTCTAATAAAGTCATCACTCGTCGTAATAAAATCAATTTAATAAAGTATTATCAATTTAATGAAACATCTGCCCTCTGGTGCTCCAACACGGACATTACAGGCAACAAAACATTGCGCCTCGAATGTCATTGCTAGTTAACATTACACATGCTCTGATAGCTTATACCGTTAGCTAGTTGCTACCTTTAACACAGCTTAAATGCCTTACATATATTATTCAATCTGAAGTTCAAATTTGCCTTAGAAATAAAAAGGCCACTTTTTAATGTTGTCAATCTTCTTTACGTGATTATTGTTTATTAAATAAGAAAGGAAAAAGATTCAAAGTATCGTTTTAGCACAAGTATCGAAAAACACCAAACAATTCCCGACCCTACAAATGACATGAGCAACTTCTCACTAGGTACTGTGTATGCGGGGTAATTTGGATCTAAATAACAGATATATGACCCTTCTTAGATCCAATTTGTTTCTGTTTCATTCGCATTCTCTCATCTTTCCACTGCAGTTGAACCAAATCATAAGTCCTGGAGGGAAACAATACCAGCACCAATATGTCATTTGCCTTAGACACGCATTCAGTGGTCTGGAATTGTGTATCAGACTCTGTGGTTATAGAGACTCAATCGTGAGCTCCTCTCGCCCCTCGTGACTCAGAGAACAGTAGGATAAGGATGAACACGTGTGGGCCTGGAAGACAAGAGAACAATGTTCATTGCCCAGCTATGACTCACATACAGACAACATGGCATTCTGGAGTGAGGAATGATGAGCCTTGACTTGATATACCTACTTATGCAGCGTTACGAATTGTCTGCAACGTCCTTGCCTTTTCAGCTTCACCACATTATTTCATAAGTTTCACGACTATGTGAAAAGATTAGAAGATTAGAAGTGGAGATCGGACAGCTCAGATCATTTACATGTTCAACTGAAAAATCAATCGGGTCACAAAAGTCGATGTAGATTGCTTATATTTCAGCAATGCTGTAGAGAAACCACTATCTGATGCTGCTTACCACTGTCTGTGGTTGCATTTCTATTCTAAAAATAAATGCCTCTTTTTTTTGGGGGAAAAACCTGTCCACAGTGCACTGCAATCCACAATCATGGCCAAGCTGACTTCCTGTTTCCTACGCAGAGTGTGCTTTCAATAAAAATGTTCTCCGACTCATTCATTAACAAATGACGCAGGTCATGTGAAAATAAAATTGTTATTATTATGAGATCACGGCATTATATGACAGGGGAAGGAAAGATGTTCCTAACGCATTCTATTAACATGTATAAGCATGGCATCAATCTGGATACATGTGATTAACAGTCACAGTTGGCAAAATATAAACATGCCTTTTCATGTGCTATAGTAATGGAATAGTAATTAGAGTAAAATGAATAGTAATGGTTTCCAAGCCCTGGAGGCTCCTTGACTTGAGTGGTTTCATGATTTCTTTGCTATTTAACAGATGATTCATCATGAAGTGCTGATGACTTATGAAAAAAAGCAGAGCATCATAAAGAAAAGAAACTGTAAAGGAATAGGACAGTTTGGTAAAATAGTTGTAAGGCAAATAAACTATGTTTACACGTCAGCGCCCGTGGATAATGCTCGTGTAGTGTGAGTGGTTCAGCAATGGCATTTTTCAGTCTGCAATCTGTTACCAGTGCGTCGATATTTACACACATCGTTGGCAACGAGAAACAGTCAATGACAACTGCCTCTGGCTCTCCAACTGCTCTTACTTTTATGTTCAGGAGACTGCAGGTTTTAGGGATCGTGCATGCTTTGTTGGTAGGCATGTAACAATTCACCCAATTCGATTCCATTTACGATACAGGGTTCACAATTCGATTTTGCCATGATATTTTTTGGGGGGAAAAAAAGAAAATGAAACGAAATGCAAAATGTATTTTTCTTTATCAACTTAAATATTCCATTTGTTAAATTAAAAAATATACATTTCATTTCCTTCATAACCAACAATAATTATTTACAAACATTTGTAAAGATATGAGCAAAATATAACAGCCTAATAACTTAAATATTCCTTATTTTAAACATGAAAAAAGTTAATATCATAAAAAATATTAATAAGCTTTTTCCTAAAAATACAAATGTTAAAAAAGTTTAAACATAAACATCTACCTCTTTTTGCCTTTCTTATCCATAGCTTTCGGCAGTCTGTAAAAATAGCTCTGATTTCTTGTTGAATCTGATAATTGCACAAAAGCTCTTTCCCATCTTAGATCTGCTTCTTGTGTTTTCAAGGCATTAGAGCTGTGTTACTTCTGCCTACAGTGATATCACCTGTGTTCCCACCCTCTACTGTCTAAACAACACAATAACAGCTAAAAAAACTAAAAGATTAATCAGTTAATTTTATTATTTCCATCAATTCGAAATTACATAAATTTGTATTTATCGATGCACAATATATCATCACATGCCTATTTATTGTGGATCTCAGGTGGAGTGTGTGCTCCTTGGGTGTGTTTACTTGTGTAGAGTGCGCATGCTTCGTCCGCAAAAATTGGTATGAACCAACATTTCGTTATCATATGAGGATACCTGTAGTTGTTTTGATGCTGGGTTTATTCAAGAGATCAGGACAGACAAACCAATCAAGAACGATAATCATTAAAGAAAAGGTCTAGTGATCAGAAACTCAAACCGAGGAAGATGAGAGAAAGGTTTTGCTACATCACTGGCAGACGCAAGAGTGAGACTTGGCACTGACTGTTTGAAAGTCTGTTATTTAAAGGACTGGGTGTGACTGTGAACAGGACGCCTTAATAATCAGGGGACTGTGAACAGGGATAGTCTTCTTGAGACGTTCATGGCCACGTGATCGTCCTTGTATTTGTTGGTATATGGGAATTGTAGTCCCCGATTTCAGCAGAGATCAGTGCTGGCAGAGATATGACATGAATGCGCTTGTGTATTTGCTATCTGTGAAATCAAATGTGAATTGCAAGAGACGGTAATGAACATAAAACTGGTACTGGCCTCAGGGAGCTCTCCAGATGTACAGCAACAAACTAAAAGCAACCGCAGAATAAAACACCCAAAAGCAAATATACCGTTATCAGTCCAGCCTATGGTAAATATGTAAAGGATGGGACACCAGGCGGACTGGACTGAACCTTCAGAATGGAATATTTCACTGTTCTGTTATGCAGGAAACAAAATTTCAGACTTTTCAGATGCTCAGCATGGAGAAAGTCATCATGCTCCAGAGAAGACTGATTTTAACAGTCCCAATAACTATAAGGATTTAACTGTCTCGCTATTGTCCCATTAATTCTAATAACGTATGATGAGCAGATGTTATTAACAAGTAGAAAGAAGCATTATGCTTAGGCTTAAATGTTTTAAGAAACCTTACCTTTTGTAGACTTGTGGGGTTCAGCTGGGTTTTGTCTATTATTTTGACAGCCACCTGTATGGAAAAAGTTACACAGCAATTAAGAACTGGCATTTTCTACATGAAGCCAGCTCTAACTGCGAATGTCATCTCCTGTGGAAAAAAAAACCCATTTTCTTTACTTGAATTCAGCTTTTTATACTGTGTTTTATTGTGATATAGTGAGATAGGTGATTATCAGGTTATTACCTCTGTGAATAAAACTAAGAGCAGTTTAGAAAATAATAACAGAAACCATTTGAGAACAGTGTTTCCAAGAGTGATCCTGATATGTGCTGAAGAAAGTAATGAAAAAAATAGCAAACAAATGCCCCTGATGCCCACCATTTTACAAACCTGTGTGCATAAATGAATGTGAAGTATGAAATTAAATAAACGAACCATGGTATGGAAGGACTTTGAAGGCAAACCTGCAATTTTGAGGGCTCTGCCCTCAAACAAGCCCAGAAGTGCTCAAGCATGGAAACACCCCAAGATATTTTTAGGGGCAAATAGTCTTATGTGGAATATCTGGGCTTATCCCTGCTAGTCCAAGTAAACCAGCTACCCCTGACTACACTGATTCCAAGAGTGCAGCAAGTGGTGGCCAGTGTATCCTTTAATCAGTGAGTGCAAAATGAACATAAAAAACTCTATCTTCATGACTGTTTCCTACATTTTTATGTGATTCAAACAGCATGGTTCATCCATCTATCCATTACCTATACCACTTAGCCATCTACTATCTATACCACTACAGAACTTGGAGTCAATCCCAGCTGACACCCTGAGCAGGTCAACAATCTATCACAGTGCTAACCCAGAGATGAACAGCCATTCACACTCACGTTCACACCTATGGGAAATTTAGAGTAGCCAGTTGACCTAATCGGCATCTCTTTGGACCGTGGGAGGAAACCAGCGTGCCCAGAGCAAGCTCACGCAGGCATGGAGAAAACATACAAACTCTGCACACGACTACAAAAACAATTACAGGATGACAAAGGAGTTTGTGATGTGATGCACATTACAACTGGTTATATAGGTTTAGTATTTATATTATATCTAGGCTATGCGTGAATTTTTATTGTATTTTTCAGTATTATCAATATTGTATTATTCAGTATTATTTCCATTGTATAGTTTGTGCCTTGTCTCTTATGTATGCTGCTGGAGCACTCTGTCTTAACATCTTGTTATCTAAGTGTTATCTCTTTTGTCATCGAGGAACATCGCTGATTGAGCCATCAAGAAGCTTTCAGCTGTACACTCCAAAGTGACCTTAATTGCGTACGATGGTAAATACTGTGCATTGCAGACACTCTGTGCAGACACACTACAGCTTTCCTGTAGACAGTATTCACATCTGGGACAGCAGTGTGCTACCATTATTATCAATTACTGTCAATAATTTCATTTATTTTAGTGCCCATTCTGAACGTTTGTCCAGTATGTTATATGTAGAAAGGAATATGATGCCAGCTTGCTCATGAGTTGTTCAATGGCACCTCAGTCTACGTGGGTGTGGGGAAAAGAGAGAGAGACCGAAAGAGAAAGCAGGAGAGGCTGTGTGTGAAAGAAAGACAAAGTAAAGGAGAGAGAGGCACGATGTGCGCAGGTGGCTTCTATTTTCAGCTCCTCTCGAGTGGGTAGGTGAGCAGACAGCGCACGCGTCCTCTCTGCGGTTCATAACGAGCTGAGCTCATTACAGTAATGTCCACGCTCTGCTTCTAATCACAACCTCGCTCACTGCTCACAAATCACTGCACTGGACCTAAAGGAGTACGGGTAAGCATCTCCTTCCTCCCCAGAATGTAATACAGTCAGCTCCGAAATTATCGACACGCTATGTAGAGGACATATAAAAACATCTGTGGTTAGTTAACTTAATCTTACACTGAACGTATGAGATCACCTCATTCCTCCAATATGATGCCACATCATACTTCTCCTGTAATTCTTGATGAGATTGGAGAGCACAAAGGAATCTGAGACCACCTCAATTCATACTGCCTCAGGGTCTGAGGTCCTCTCTTGTGGACTCTCCTCTTCTGTTCAGGTTTTAAATGGAGTTTAGGTGAGAGAACTGGAGCTTGGTTCAGTGGTTACGGGACACGTCTGTATTACATTTACCACAGTTTCAGTTTATTTTACGATATTTTACAGCCACAATGAATGTCAGCGACATTCATTAGATACGTAAGAACACCTGCAAAGCCTCTTTCAAACTGTGTGCTGGTCTTAAATACATGACTATAAAGTTTTGAAAATAATCTATTACCAGAGACTAACATTACCCCACACAAATAGCTTGTGCTAATGCTAACAAGATGTGTTCGGTTTAAACTGGATACTATCCATGACATTAATCTGAAATCACACCCACTTTAAATGATGTGTGATTTGGCTTTTACAAGGTATCACATCAGTTCCACATGCTGTAACGGTAAATATTGCTAGCCCACGTTAGCCATGTTGTTAGCATGCAAAAGTTCTCGCCCACACACTGGGCCATGGTGTTTGAATTCTGTAGCCATTCCATTCAAAATGTTACGGCACTGCTCTTTTGACTTCACCACCCCTCTGTGGTTTTGGTTCAGTAAGCTAATCTGGTGTGAAATGTCTGCTATTGACCTTTGTATTGGTGGAATGGTTGAAATGTTCGTGACGTGGGTTTGCTTTTGTCTCCTGAGATCACTCTGAACTGCCGAAGCTTAAAGCTGTGCGGTTTCAAAGATGCTGTGCGGAAAAGGACATAGCAGTGCTCATGATATTTCTTCATTTGTCTTTGAAAATCTTAAATACCTCATGGCGAACACTCACGTTGATCGTGATACGAAGGACAAACAGGACCTAGAATCACAATGGCAATGTGTCACAGCCCTGAGTGCAAGCAGCTCATTAAACCATTTCTGTGTGTATTTGGACATCTGTTTTTGGATCACTGCCCTGCTGGAAGATCCAGACATGACTCAGATGTAACTTCATGGCAGAGGCAGCCAGATTTTCATTTAAAATCTCCTTATACTTCATGGAGTCCCTGATACCATGCATCCTAACAAGAAACACAGCTCCACATCCAAAACAGATCCTCCATTATACTTAATAGTGGGGATGAGGTTCTTTTTGTTAAAATACAGTTTCATACAGGTTCACACAGCTACTTGTTAATTATTGCAGTTATTACAGTAGATATGAGCATTTTCAGGAATGTAGATAATTTGGAAGTCATGCAAAATGATCATTTTTTTTACTATAAATGACAACGCGCTTGTTACATTTCTGAGGGTGCTAATAATTAACACTCATATAAACATATTGTTTCGATAATCTTAGAATACACACATTTTAATCCATGTTTAACTTTCTTTCAGTGTGCAATTTCATCTGATGCAGTTGTATGTCCATGTCCATTGGAGTCCATATGCTTTGTACTAAATAATTGAACCTTCACTGGACAGAAGGGCAACATGTGCGTTGTGGTACATTATTCATGGCGCTAGGTACACATGGAGCGTGTACTTCTAGAGAAAAGTGCAGTAAAATGCAAGGAAACAGGGGAAGGTAAGGGAACAGGAACTAATATGCTGCACGTTATAAAAAATGGCTCATTAATCAACCACAATCTCCTCTCTGTGGACGTTCAGTTTTAAAATATGACTTCCTGTGTCTCTATTTTTGGGATTTCAGTACTCTCTGGCAGTAATAAACAAAAAAGCCAGTATAGCTCCAGAGTCTGCTTATTCCCTTAGAAGTGACTAAGCTATTAAAAACCATAGAAAGCACTAAGGGGACCTTAAAAATTCTGCAGTATGTGCTCCTGGGGTTATGCTTTATTTACACGTCCCCATTCATTCATGATTCTTAGGGGCATGTGAGAGGTCAAAAAGAGATAAACATCATGAACAGGTCAGTAAACCCATGCTAGTGCATGCTGATGTACGGAAAAGGCGTCACACATTAAAGGCATCAGTGGTGGGAAATAACCAACTTCAAGGAGCTACGTGCGATTTGTCTTTCCAGTACACTTATTTTCACAGTTGAAGGATATTTAAGAGTTTATACTGTTCTACTATAACTCGAGTGAAGAATTTGCAGCAGTAATTTGCATCAATTTTCACACGAGTATTTCTTAAGACGAGTAACCGCATTTGTAATTACTGCCACGTGTCTGTGTTAAGATGTAGACACTAGAAAAGTATAACGTGTCACTTTTGGCAGGTCAGGAAAGAGAGTAGAGGTGTGTAAGATGTTCAGTGTTCATTAAAGCTAGGGTAGGCAACTTATTGTAGAGGCATTTTTTGTCCAATTTCTCAAATTCTCTTTACATACTGACAGCAATGAAGAAATCAAATCATCAATCAAATTAATCGAAATCAAATCATGACAATAAAAATCTGTCATCTGTGGCAGTCGCAGGGCTGTTAAAAGCCCGTCCAATCATTTCATGTGGTCTGAATGTGGATGCGAGAGGCCACTGGCTCAGATCTCTTTAACAGAAAAACAAACAAACCAACAAATAAAAACAGCCTCATTATAGCAATTAACAGCAATATCTCACAATTACTTTATTACATTTGCAAGCAAGTGCAGAACTGAACCAGAAGTATGGCACAAAAAGAGGGAATATGAGCTATTACTTCCGTTTTGCAAAATTAGGTGGAAAGACAACAAAATTAACAGTGAAATCTGACACTGCTTTGACACCATGAACGTAACTTGAAAGCACCTCTCTCTTGACCCTCACCTCTCGTCCGGTGAGCACATGCCGAGCCAGTTTGACCTTGGCGAAGTTCCCCTTGCCGATGGTCTTGAGTAGGCGGTAGCTGCCGACGTGCGGCTGCTCGTCCACGCTGGAGCTCAGCGAGTTCCTGCAGCGAGGCAGGTTCTGGCGGCTCGCCAGTTTGGTAGAAAAGCCATCCAGGGACGTGTGCTGGAGAAAAAAGCAGCTTGGTTAGCATCATCAGCATCGCCGTACATAATCACTTCTAACATGCTGTGCAAGCTTCTCAGTCTGGACAAACAATAACTTGAAGTCTCCAAATTAATAATATTGCTTGTTCTACGCAGTGTAGCTTAACGTCTAACCATACGTTCAGCTTATTCCAGGGCAAAGCAGCCCAGTCAAGACAGGTAAAGCAATTATACTCTTTAGGAATTTTAGGTGTATACAATACAGCATTTTTCCTTTCATTAAATAAAACCTCTACATGCTTTGCATAGTATGAGTTTTACACATTTACGCTGGTTAGCACTGTCCCTTCTGGAACTAATGCCATATAAAAGAAATGTACATTAAGAATGCATTAAAAGACTGTCTCGTAACAACTGAGATCCGTCCTGACTGAAATATGGACTGCTATTCGATACAACTGCACAAGTGAGTTAGACTGCATCACAGAGAGACGGCATGTAAGCTGAATCTGAGAGCCTGTACACTGCAGTGGAAGCTACTAAGTGCTCTGTGGCTCCAATAATTTCTAATAATGGCCGCCTGAGAGCTCAAGTGCTGGCTCGCCCAAATGTAAAACACTACAGGGAGAGAAATCTGGCATATCTGGGCAGTAAATGAAGTAAACAGAGCAAATATAATCCTCTAGGAAGATAATAAGGAAGAAATCAGGTGCACTGATCCTAATTTAAAAAAAAGAGTGATTTGGGAACCAAGTATTTCATCTGAGTACTAAGATGAATAGGAATTGAGTTTCAAAAAACGTGGATTCGACAACGTTACCGCCCGCACTAATGGTCATGAAATATACACCATGATGAAGAGAGCCCAAGAAGGCAGACACCATCTTTTTAAAGTGCTGCTCCTGCTGCATCACAGGGCAGCATAACTACCTTAGAACTATCTCATAATCACCCTGTTTTTGATTCTGTCTGGACAGAGGACGCTGATTAATTTTCTATAACAGCAGCTCTGATAGTATTTACAGCTGCAAATCCATCCATCCTAGAGTAACAATTTACACAATATGGTGGACGCTCCTAATAATCTAAGCCTAATAAATAACAAGAGTTGTTTTTGAACAAATTACTGATATGGAGGCATTTATTTACCATTTATATAAGGAGTCTCCTTCGTAGCAGTCAGAGGTAAAGATGTAAGTTTAGGTTTTCTACCAAGGGAACTTTTTAGCATGGAGAACATAGAGCCAGAAGGTAACACCGACACGAGGGCCGCCTCGGACATAAAGACGCCAGCCACTCGACCGTCAACTTGAGTGAACGTGTGAGAGTTGGGGGCAAGACCATCCAAACATCCCCGTTTACCAAAACATTCTATGCCTGAGATCCCTCCAGATCTGCTCCTTTACCTAGTAGAAGGCTATTAACAAAAGGCTTGGCTAAAAAAATACATTTTCAGCCTAGATTTAAACACTGAGACTGTGTCTGAGTCCCGAACACTAATTGGAAGGCTGTTCCATAATTGAG
>JAQQZX010000013.1:5384420-5402680 GCA_030068355.1 Notoglanidium maculatum
CACACACACACACACACACACACACACACACACTCACACACACACACACACACACACACACACACACACACATGCACCCAATGACACCTGTAGGCCTATAGGCAACTTTGAGTTGCCAATCCACACACCAACATGTTTTTGGACAGTGGGCTTAAACTTGAGATAATGGAGATGAACATATGAAGCTACCACACTGACCAGACCTCAGGACTAAACACAGGACCCAATAGCTGTGAGATGGCAATGCTGTCCTTCCCATGAATTTGTTTAACAGTGCATATTAGTTGCATGTTGTAAATGAGTATTGTAGTACCAGTTAAGGCACTGGTTAACTGTATTTTTGAGGTCATTACGAAGACTTCTTTCTTATAAAGCTTCCAAACAACTTGCTATGCATGTGGCATCTTTGAAAAGGAACAAAATCGACAACCAACCCTGAAATTATGAAACTCTGATTTTTGTGTACTTTTTTCATTATCTAATCTATGATCCTCTTCACTACAATACAATATTTGGAAAACAGCTTACATTTGAGGTATTTAATTTCTCCATTTGGGATCGTAAATGATAAGTGATACAATAATATTTGTCTCATTTTCTTGAAAGGTGTCAGTAATTTTGGAGTTAACTGTACCAGGCCCTATTTTGCTATCACACATTTCCACATAAATAAAATAGGCAGATGACAATTCAAACCAAGCAGACCCATTATACCCCTCACTCCACCCAGACTGCTTAATAGCAGTTGGTGAATGTGGGTAAAGTATGCTTTACAAGGCAGAGCTTGCACATTCTGTTTGCTCCAACAAGTCAATAAAACCTGCTGGTATGCCGAACATCTTTGGAAGGCAAGATACGTGAGTGAGGACGAAGGTGGTATTTAATCAGGGATAAAGTGATCCCACTATTACAGTGCCAGGCAGCAGTGCCTGAAAAACATATGTTATGACTATCAGTGTTGGGAGAAGTGCACCAGAAGCTGCATGGACTGTCTGTCACTCCAGGGTTCAGGGTGTGAGTTAGAGTGAAAAATCTAAAGTGCTTATTTCAACTGTGGTTCAGGTGAATTATTAATACTGTGTGCCTTTTCAGGGAAGAACACATTTTGAATAATGTTGGATAATTATTTAAATGGGTGAATAAGAGTGACAGGAAGTCTACAGTAACACAAATAACCACTCTTTGAAATGTATGCTGAGCAGAAAAGCATCTTAGAACAAACAACACATGGAACCATGAGGTGATTGGGTTACAACCAAAAACGACCACATTAGGTTCCACTCCTGTCAGACAAGAGCAGGAAGCTGAGTCAGTTGTCACAGACTCATTGAAACCAGACAGCTCAAGATTGGAAAAATCTCACCTGGTTTGATGACTCAATTTCTGCTGTGATATGAAAATCACAGAATTTGTCAGAATTTGTGGGTCAACACCATGGCTCCAGTTCAAACTGTTGGTAGTGATGTAATGGTGTCCATTCATCCATCCATTATGTATACCACTTATCTGTCAGCGATGTGGGGAAACTGGAGCCAATCCCAGCTGACTTTGGGCCAGAGGTGGGGATACACCCTGGGCAGATTGCCAATCTATTGCAGGGTTAACACAGAAATGAACAACCAGTCACACTCACAGGCAAATTAGAATAGCCTTTTACCTAATCTGCATGTCAGTTGGCTGGTAGGTTTAAATCCAGAACCCTCTTGCTGTGAAGCCACAGTGCTAACCACTGCACCACCATTGAATCTTTGAATATTGTTGTTGACCACATGCATGCCTTTATGGCCACAATTTATCCATTTTATAATGGCTTTTTCCAGCAGGATAATGTCAAAAAATTATTCAAACTGGTTCCTTGAACAATGAGTTCAGTGAACTTCAAAGGCCTCCCTAGTCTCCAGATCGGAATCAAATAGAGCACCTTTGGGATGTAGTTGAATGAAGGATTCACAGCAGGAATGTGCAACAGATTAATCTGCAGCAGTTATGTAATGCTATCAGGTCAACATGGATCAGAATTTCAAAGGAATGTTTCCAGAACCTTGTGGGATTCATGCCACAAAGTACTGAGGCTGAAGCTGTTCTGAGAGAAAAGGTGGTCCACCCAGCTTTTAATACATCTCTAAACATTTTTTTCAACAGCAAAGTGCTTCTGAGGCTATATGAGGTGGAACTGCATGATATTTGAAATTGTTGATGATGTGATAGCTGGTTGCCAAGACATGATATTCATTCCATGTAGTTCCAAAGTTCCGAAAGTTCCGAAAGTCTTAAACTGCCTAAATTAATTCCGGCCATAGCAACAGCTGGCAATGCAAACAGAGATGTCACTGATGTTATGTTTATTGCTGTAGAAGTGTCTTACCACTAGAAACAAGAAATCTTTCATTCATGGTCTAAAAAAAGTTCAACTAATCTTCTTATGGTTTGTCTGATGTACAACTGATTGTATCTGTTGCAGAATAATAAACAGCTTCTGCAGTGATGCATGAGGAGTGATGAATGATAAAAACTCATCCATTAAGACTTGTGATTTCAGTCTTAATTAGTTCTCTTTCCCCCCTTGGCTTGGCTTGATTCAAATGCCACTGGTGTAAGTGCCAGGCACTTAGTGTTCATTATCTGGCTCGTTTTCATCTGCTATTTTATGTACAGTGTAACCAGTATGTCAAGCTAGCAACGTAATATGGTGTCAGTCCGCAAGGGAGTACAAACTGGCAACCAACACAACACGGTTTGATAAATAGTCTCTTTACCACATTTAGTGTGAGTGGATTCTTTGTGTGTGTGTTTGTGTGAATGTGGTTGGTTGAGTGGGTTTCTGTGTTTGCCACTTGTGAACACCAGCTCTGCCAAAAGCTAAGAGTGACCTCATCTAATTTTCTTTTTCCGGTTTCTGATACCATCCAATAAGGCTCCAGATTTTTACCTTTCTCCTGGGATTTGCTCAGCTAACTAAAAAGACATTCTGAGTTCATTCATAAGTTCACAAATATAATGTTTTTGGGTTGTTTTATTTAAGTGCCAGTGTATATGTACTTGAATATTAGTAAGCAGTAGGCATGCAATTAAATATGGCTGCGGTTTTCTAAACATATATGTATAGGAGGTGCACTATTCCATTTTTTCTAAGGAAGGTACACAGGGCATTGTGACTTTGTGACATTGCAACAAAAAAGTTGTGAAGGTTTTTATTTTCATGAGTGACAAATAAAGACCATATTAAATAACACGAATGTCCAACATTCATTCATTCATTCATCCTTAGTTACTGCCTGGTCAGGGTTATGGTGGTTAAAATTAGGCTACTATTTGCTTATTTTTTGGAAATTAGAACCAACTAAATTTGAATATATTGTAGACAGGTACAATCAAAAACATGGCAGGTTCAAACAACAGAAAAAAAAGGTTTAGGCCACACCCTCTTTGGATTTAATTTAATTCCAAATACATATACAGAAATGGATATTTGGATTTGTAATGTGAGTGTTGGTTGGTAGATGCTCTGTTAATGTTAAGGACCCTTTAATGTTATGTTTGTACCGTTTTAAAAATTTTGTCCCTCCCAGCCTTGTCTAGTAGTAATGTGTTACTTTACATAGTTACACTGGTGCTATACAGTTCTTGGTTTGGAATACAGAAGATTAAGGAAGAAACAGATTCAGTTTCGATCCAAAATTGCATGGTACAATATCAATTTGTAAGTTTGCTGCACTTATCTTAAACTGATTAATATGATATATGAATATTAATATACGAATAATATGGAAAGGTTTCATATATTATTATTCTCTACTACTGTTCATTTCTTTTTGAACCATCTCTTGAGTATTTTAAACTGATTTCAGGACAGAAGTTATTTAATGAATTAACTAAATTATAGTGTCTACTGTATATAAAAGAATGTAAGCAGCTGGCCTGCTGGCTCATCTTATCCGACCATTATTTTTGACAAATTTGCATTACACATCAGATAAGGCTAATTCTGTGTTTTTCTACAGCCATCACATCACATCTTATGTGAGAGGCAATTAAATCTGAAAATGCCTCTACTTCATCGTAATCCTGCACATCAACAGAATGTACTTGGAAAGAGAAAAGTCAAATTTTTGGATATAAATCACTTTCCACATTATCCTTGCGGTCTTCTCACCACAGACTGAGTAAAACTTGTTATTTCTTCCTGGAGATACTTTCAAAAGAGTTTTTTTAATATGTTTGCTTAAATACTTTTGATGACTCATCTTACCCCAACCTTGGCTAACTGGGTTTGATTTGTCCCTCTAGGACAAAGGTTTTATATCCCAAACAGTGGATATCAGTCTATACACCAATGTTAAAATGGTAGGTTTTTGTGAGAAAAAAAAACAAAACAAAAATAATTAATGTCAGATCTTTTTCTATCCTCCATGTGAAACTACAATATATACAAATTAAATGAAAAATAAGTATGCACACCCTTTTATAATTGGGGATGTGGCTGTGTTTAAATGAACCAATCGCATTCAATCTCATGTCCAAAAGTAATTATAATAACGTTGTCCTCAGTGAAATTATTCAGATTAAACCCAAATACAGATCAGCTGTTTCTGAAGGATTTTCTTTATGTCTTCTTGGTTTCATCTGCCTGCTGAAGCCACGGTCCTCTAAGGATAAAGCCTGTATGGCATCTTACTTGTCGAAAGATATTGACCAGGAGAGGAGCACAAAAGAATTTCGAAAATGTTAAATGTGCCATGGAACACCATGAAGGCCATCATCAACAAGTGGAGAAAATGCACCACCATAGTGGATTTACCAATAAAAAAGATGTCTCCAAAATTTACAACAAAAAAAACCCAAGACAGACTTACCAGAGAGTCTGAGGACACCTACTGCAACATTAAAGGAGCTGCAGGAACATCTGACAAGTACTGATTTTTCTCTGCACGTGACAGCAATGTCTTGTGTTCTTCACATGTCTGGACAATGGAGTAGAGTGACTATACAAAAGCCCTTTCTCACAAAAAAACATCCAAGCCCAAACTAAATTACCCGGAACCATGCGGCAAAATGTGTTATGGTCTGATGAGAACAATTCTAATGGGTATATTAATTCCATAATTCCAAAAGATATGTTTGCACTAAAAAGCTCATCACCAAAATACCACCATACCCAAGATGGTACAAGCATGCTTTATGGCTGCTTTTCTTCCGTCAGAACTTGTGCTTTTATCAAGGTGAAGGGAAGCATGAAAAGCTACAAATACCAGTCAATTTTAGTGCAAAACATTAAGGTGTCTGCTAGTAAACTGATGATGAAAATGAATTTCACCCTTCAGCACGACAATGACACACATCCAAATAAAGAAAGGAATTGCTTAACCAAAAGAAGATCAATGTTTTCGAATGACCTAGCTGGAGCTCAGACCCGAATCCAACAGAAAATCTGTAGGGTGACCTGAGGCAGGCTGTGCACAGGAAATGCCCTCACAATCTGACAACTCTAGAATGTTTTTGGAAGAAAGAGTTGGAAAATATTGCTAAGTCAAGATGTGCCATGCTAATAGACTCTTACCCAAAATACTGAGTGGTGTAATACTGCGAACAGAGGGGGTTCTATGCAGAATCCATTTAGGAAGCCAAGAACGTCTTACCAAAAGAACCAATATCTAAAGAAAATCGTATGATAATATACATTTTCTAGTAACCAAGTTTCCAGGTTTCAGCATGTAGTCCTTGGGAATGGATGTGGAACTGGATGGTAAAATTTACCAAACACAATCCCATTGCAAATCAGTGGTTGGAGGTATAATATCCTGACGTCCTTTTCCTGGACGTTGAAGTCTGCTTCCATCATATCACTAATGCCAACCATTCACTCATGCCCATAAATTATGTTCATGAGAATCTGACCTATCTTGGATAAATAAAGACAGACAGGAGATAATTCAGAAGAAAGAAATATTACTACAACCCAGTGTAGCAGAAGGCAAATCTCAGGAGAACCATAGAACACTTGGCCAACAGAACCAGAGAATGGAACTGAGATGACAGTGACTGATCACATCTCGAAAAAACACACGAGAGATGGTAAACACACCCTGCATGACTGAGTGCGAACTGGCTCAGTTTAACTGTCAAACCGTGTCATAAGAAGCTGCACCCAACTGAGATTGGCCTTTCTTGATATTACTCTCTTTGCCATGACTATGAGTAAGATTGCCTGGACCCAACATATATCCATGAGGTAGACATAGACTAGTGAGGTATTTATCATCATGACACTAAAACAGAGAGATATTTATCATCAAATCCTGACCAAAATCTGTTTCACATCAACAAAGCAAGTGTGTGTTGACTTGCAATTGGTGTCACACAAGTGGATTCTGGGTACTGTGACGCACTATTTGAAGAACAGTTCTTTTCAAGTCTTGTTATTGTAAAAGAGAACACTTTTAGCAACTTGCATTATAGATGATGAAAGGGATAAGCTAAAGAAAGTGGGTTTTTTTTTATTATTTAAACACAAAAACCAAGGACACTGATTTACCTCATGAGATGGTTTTATTTATTTATTTATTTTTATGGATCTTCATCAATCACATTAACCTGGTCAGGGCCCTGTATCTGGGAGGTGGCTTGACCTCTAAGACACCCACTTGGCTTCACTGCTAGATTTACTAAACTGTCCTGGTGGGACTCATTTAATTGTTACTTATTGATTGGCCTTTACACACTAAACTTCCAAGCATCTAAATGCTTATTTGTTAAGGGCCACGAGGAAGCAGGAGCAAATCCCAGCTGACTTCAGGCAAGAAGCGGGGTACGCACAGGGCAGGTCAACGATCTATTGCAGGGCCAACACTGTTAGACAGACAAGTCATTCAGACTCACATTAATACCTATGGTGCAGTTTAGAGTAGCCAGTTGACCTAACCTGCATAGCTTTGGACTGTTGGAGGAAACCAGAGCACCCGTAGGAAACCCACTCAGACACAGTTCAAGATTCTAAAAATGTCACTTGGTCTGATGACTCTCAATTTCTGCTGTGATATAAAAATGGTAGGGTCAGAATTTTGGGTCAACACTATGACTCCATGGACCCATCCTGCCTGAACTGTGTTTACAGTTCAAGCTGGTGGTGTTGTAAAAGTGTCCACTCATCTATCCATTATCAGAGACAAACAAACATTCATACTCATGATCACACCTATGGGAAACTTAGAATAGTCAATTAGCCTAATCTGCATGTCTTTGGGACAAAACCAGAGCACCCAGAGGAAATCCACAAAGGCACAGAAAGGCCTCAGTTGGTCGGCAGGTTCAAACACAAGAACCTTCATTCTATGAGGTGACAGTGATAACCACTGCACCACCCTGCCCTGCACACACACACACTAAATAATTGTATTTATTTGCAAATTGACATCTGATTGCCAAATGTATTTGGCTTAGAATTTCCATTCTATATTAACTATAAACTGTCTTTTAAGTATTAAACAAGTATTAACGTGTTTATCCCAGAAACTTACTTACAGTGAATATAAAACTAACATTTATGTTATTTGCTATAGATGGTTTCCCTGTTAGCTTAAATGCTAGTTAGACTCCAGTCCAGAATGTCCACAGCATAAAGATTTCAGCCTTCTCTTATTCAAGAATTTTGTACACCTAATTCAATTCATCAGCCAATATGTCTGAGTTTGGCATGTTCAAAGAAAGAAAATACAAACCTGTTGATGCATTCTCATCATATGGGAAAGACAATAATTCTCACCTTTTGACTGGGAAAAAGTCTCGAATTGAGAATCATGAGTCACAATTATGGGAGTTTTTTGACAGCTTTCTTTTGTGAGTTACTCTCAAGAACCTGGAAGTAAGACAACTGACTACATAAAATGCCATGTGTCCAAGGAAAAAAATACTTAAAACTGGAATTACAGTTTGTTATAATGGATTACAGCTAATACATTTTCACCACCCGCTTCAGTTTAGTTAAAGATTAGGAAGGTGTTGTGCTAATGTTTACCATGAACATAACAATATGCTAATGATTAGCTAATGTTAGATAGCGACTAACAAACACCATAGGCATAGGAATATTCTCTGTATTTGTTTGTCCATTGGTGCGGATGATAAGCTGGTGATGGTACAAATAGTTGGCATTATAAATAATAATACATTATACCAAACCACGAAAATAGCAGTTGAGTGCAAACAGACTATGGCTTGTGCCCACCAAAACTGGCAATATGTCAGCAGTGTAATCACAAATTATACTTATGCCTGCAAAGTGTGTGGTAAATAAAAGTGGTGCATTTTCTATGAAGAGTGTGAAGTCAGCTTAAGAGTGGGCTATGTCATACAATCCACTATCACTCAAACTACACCTTTTATAATGAGTCAACATGAAATTAGATTTGTTCCACAGCCAGTTCACAGATGGGAAATGGTGACTAACACTGCTAGCCTCCAACATCTAAACTCTTAGGATCAACAAAAAAAAAAGCTGTCTATTACTTGAAGATGGTTCTGTTTAGTTAAACTTGCCAGAATAATACATAAATTTCCCATAATCTTTCTTTCGGGATCCATCCATCTATCCATCCATCCATCTATATCCTGTATCTATCTGGATAAAGCCTCTCCTGAAATACCTTAATTTTGCTTGTAGACGACTGTCAGCATAATATCATGCCAAAACATGTTCTCAGGAGTCTGGTAGGGCATTAATGGTTCAAGTATGCTTCTCTGTTATGGGAAATGTGTGCTTATTTAAATTTAATGTTAATATTAATATCTGTTAATATAATTTATTTCAAGAATAAGTAATGAATAAAATATTGGGGGGGGGTGATGTTATAGGAAATTAATAAATATTAAGGTGGTGTGATGTGACATGATGTGATGCAGAGTTACAGTAACCACTGATTATTTTCCAATATCAGCATGCCATGAAGTGTTTTATTCCCCTTACACCACAGCAATCTGCCAATGATTACATTTTTTAATGTATTAATCAATAACACATTGTGCTTTTAACCAGTTATAGTTATGTATAAAGTTGTTAATAATACAAAAAAAACCTTGACCATTATAAAGTGCTGACTCTAGATTTACATTTACGGCATTTGGCAGACGCCCTTATCCAGAGTGCCTTACATAAAATAAATAAATAAAATAAATAAAAGCATACAGAGTAAAAGTATGATATGATTAAACTATTTTTCTTAAGTAATACCTTTTAAAAATACAGAGTTGTACAATGAACCACCAAGTTCTGACCAATCTGATTAAGAATTGTACAATGCTGTGATAGAAATGAATACAGCAGCTGCTAAAAACGATAGAATAAAAAATATAATGATAGAATAAAAAAACAAAGGATACTTGGTATGAATCTTAAATATCACCTTTATTTCTTAAAACAATTCTCTTCTGCTTCAGAGTACAAAAAAACATTCATGATTATGTATGAAAACAGTTTTAAATAAAGAAAAGATTCCCAACTGCATAGAGCTATTCCTTTTTAAAAAACTGTGAATGGCACTGAATATACAAATAGAGTTGGGTATTGCAGTTATTATTGTATTCATATATATAAGGCACTGCATGTTAGACTTTGGAGATTGAACTACATATTCTACAAGGGTTACAGTTAAAGACGAAATACCTTAAGGCTTGACATGGGTAATTTTAAGTAGGTTATTCCCACTTCATCAGTGCTGCAGATACAATGAGTGGTAACACGGGTACAAGACAACAAACTTACTGCTTTTGCATGGATCTTGACTACATATTCATCCATACAAATCTTCAAAGTACACACAATACTCGGTTGATTGACAGCTTGGACTGGGAACAGAGCTTTTTCCCCCCAGGGTAACCTCACTGGAACTAATATCGATGGCCAAGTGCTTTCCACTGCATTAGTCCGTTTAATCCATTTGTGGGAAACACTCAAAAGCTCTGCCGTACTGTGGCATTGCCATCATTTCCTGGCTATTTATTGTTCAAGGGCCATGTTGCCACTGAGACTAGCTACAAAGCAACATTCATAAATGAAAAGGAAATGAATCTAGATTTATTAAAGTGGCATCATCCAACCACATAAACAGTGCCTAACTCTCTCTCTCATCAACAGATGCTGCGAACACTCACGTGCAGAACATAATGTTTTGTCCCCAAGATTGAAAATGATTTCACTTCATTAATTGTGCTGCCTGAGAACATTTTAGTCAAAATTGGGATAGAGCCACTGGACAAGGTTCAAGAAATAAAACAAATTGCTAAGGACTTCAGTTTGTGTTTTACTCACACCGAAGAACAAGGTCACACTCTCACCACTTGGTGCTTACATGTGAAGAAGAATTAACTAGTGATCTGGGTCATGAACAAAATGTGCATCCACCCAATATGACATAAATTCGAATGAAAAAGAAGACACTATACTGTTATACTGCTCTACCTTTTATCACTAGCACCTAGCATCAATCCCTGTCTCTCTGGAACTTACTCTGTCTCAGTGTCACAATATCCCGTATATCCTGTCAAACACTTTCACTGTCAATACAAGTCTCTGGTTAGGTAAAGCCATACATTTCTCTGCAACTAAATGCTTTTATATCAATTCATTATTACGTTCCAAAAGAAGAGCAGGATCAACTATACAGAACATAAAGGATAAAAAGAAAAACTCAACTTGCACAGTTCATAAATTCTTGGCACTGTGATGGTAGGGAGCTAGAATGTAGCGTATTGGATATGTTTAAACATGTGAAGAGGCAGTACAGCAGTCATTAGAAGGAGAACGGTCCCACGATGATGGTAAGCCGTAATAAGGAGCTGGTGCGATAGCTTGTGACAGTGTGGTGGGTTATCATCTCTAGATCGATGATCATCTCAAGAGGGCCCTCTAGGGATTTGGTCAACACCAACATTGCACTGACATTGCTGGAACGCTATAAACAGGGAAATGTGACAGTTATGATATTACATATTACCCATGCACTGAAAGAAAATGTACAGACTGGTTATTAGGGACAGAAGCAATTACAAATGCATTATTTTGATCGAACAGATAATGAGTTCATACAGATATGAATAATAGGTGCACTATTAGTTTTTAAATGACTAATGTTTGGATATTTTTAGACAGATCTTGTAGAGACTGAAGGTATACATAAGGGTTGTGATCTCACAAGGCACAACAAAAACATTATGCATGATAGAAGTTTTTACTTTCAGGTAAGTGAGCAGTCAGATATGATGCACGCAGGACAAACAAAGACCACATTCATTAATGTGAATGAATACACTTACAGCAATGTATTTTTGTCACGCATCCTTAGTTACTGCCTGGTCAGGGTTGTGGTGATTTAAATTGCACTACTAGTTTGTTAATATTTTTGGAAAATGAAGCAAGTACTGTAAATTGGTGGGCAGGTATTAACAGGATTAAATAAAAGAGATTCTGTTAAGGAAATGTTTAGGGCACACCCATTTCAGGTTCAAAGTCAAGTACAGATACAGATATGAATATTTGGAGCACTAAACAGAAACAAATAGTCACATTATGTTACACCCTTATTTATAATACATTACTCACCCTCAGGAAGAATTCTCCTCCTTCGTTGCCCGATTTGATCCTGAAGGTATTTTGCGTGTTACTATAGATATTGGTGGCTTGGATCTGGAAAATGTCTGCCGGTACGCTACGGTCAGAGTGAATGTTCATGTACTTGTAGACAATGGACTGTGGCATGCCACGGCACGCACTCGTGGATGAACAGACACACCGGCTGGATGGAAGAAGAAAAAGAGAACTTTTTCATTCAGCAAAAATGGCTGTGCTAACCCCCAGACCTACAGAGCTTTGCAGTGCAGGTTGCTGTTATATGCAAGTAATGAATGTGAAATTATCCTACAAGGAATCAGTATAGTACACTATGTGGCCAAAAGTATGTGAACACCTGACCATAACTCCCCTATGTGTATCTTCGCCAAACTTTTGCTACAAAGTCGAAAGTGCATAATTGTCCAGAGTGTCTTTGTATGTTGAACACACTGGGATGAACTGGAACACCACCTTCTCACCAGACATTAGCGCTTAACCTCAATGGGCAAATCTCCACATAGCCATGTTTCAGAATCTAGTGGAAAGCCTTCCCAGAAGAGTGCTTTCGGAATGGGATGTTCAGTATACTTTTGGCCATACAGCTTAATTCCAGTCTGTTAGTGCAGCTTGTTCCAGCACACAAAATCTTGGTCTTTACTGGCAGATGAACTTACTTTTCTGACGTGCGCACATAAGGTTCTTGACAGGGGTTTTTCGGATAACACCGGAAGCCTCCGTAGTAGTTCCAGCATATTTCATCCTCACTGCATTTGTGGCCTGTCTCACACTCATTAATGTCTGAGATCAAATAGATAGGATAAATATTCACGAATTAAACAAACATCACAAACATTTTCATTCCAGTAAAGACTTTGCGTAATGGACTTACTGTTACTACCCCAAAGCCAATTATTTTTCAATAACAGCAAGTGCTTTATTCCACTTATACCACAGCAATTTGTATACAATAATTACAATTATTAATTTGTTAATTTATTAAACAGACATCTCCTCACAGAAAGCTTCGCTATATCAATGATACGATTTCACGTTTTTCATAGTTAAAGAACACCACATTTTAAAAATCCATTTATTATCAGCGCTAAAGAGTCTGTCATATGTGACTGTTAGCTGCTGCTATAAAAACAATAAGTATTAGAATGAACACATTAATATAAACCTGTGATTCATCCTGCTCCCAGGACTACCATCAGAATCATGCTGTTATAGAAAAATAATCAACACCTTCTGAACAATCTGATTTGAGAATCAACTGTGGTATAAATATAGCTGTAGGATCAGAAGGTAAAAAATCCCAAACTTTTGTTAAACAAATTTCAAATGTCCCAGTTTCCCAGGGTTTTTACTTTTAGTATGTGTGTGTCCTTTAAATCAAGGATTAGATTTAATCTCTGCCTGGCAAACTCAAAGAGTCTTACTTACTAAACCCCTGGTTTCGCTGTTACAGTAAAAGGGGGATATTGGAAAACACGGGCTATCCCTAAACTTACAGCTCAGGCAAGCCTGGAGTTTATTCAGGTATGCACACACACACACTCACACATCAAACAGTTCTGCACCATCAAAGTACCCTCGGGAACCAAGGGGAACTATTTCTGACACAGCAGCAGAGATTCATCAAGAGACTCTTACTCACTCTCCAACCTATACACCTAACCCGTGGGAGGGGAAAAAATAACACTGTTCCTCGTATAAAAAAAAAATACCCGGCAGACATAAATCTCCCTTTTGGGGGCTGAAACACTAAGGCCTTGTTTGCGTGCACCCCAAGCTTTCACATTCTTTCCATGACAGTCTGGTTGCGAGTACTGAGCCCATATTCCGTTATATATCTCCTTCGGCACTGACACGTCCAATTTTGATACGGATCCGAAATGGGCATGGAGGATGGAGAGATAATCATAATTCACTCCCATAGAGAAGCAGGGGCCAAGTACCTTGACATGTTCTTGTTCCCTGGAGCTCATATCCTTCAGGGCAAGTGCAGGAGTATTCTCCAGGGCTGTTAATGCAGGCGTATTGGCACATGTAGCGGGAGAAGGCACACTCGTCAATATCTGGAAGCAGACAGAGAAAAGGAAGCCGGTTTAGAATAGGCACAGAATTTGCCTGAGTGTTAGTAATAATATACTTTCTAAACAGCGGGTGAAAGACGCAGTTCAAGATATATATAATATAACATATAGTATAACTTCGTTACATGACATATTGGTTGTTTAAATTTAAAGGCATCAAAGACTCCAATAAGATCAGTATCAATTTAGACAATATGCATTTGCTGCAAAATCTTTTCCAAATATGGAATACGAATCTCCGAAGTAGTGCCTCAGGCATTAACTTGAGTTTACTATGCGTCCTATCAACATGTATAAGTAGTTGGGCCAACATAAATTTATAAAGTTAAATGTGAGTCTGAAAATGGGCAACATATTTACAAACCATTATTTGAGTCCAATTATTTGGTTTGGTCCACTGATGTACGTTCCTGGGTCTATGTTTGAAGTGTAGTCTGCCAAAGCACAGCCCCTACCATGTAATATCACCTGACTGCCCCAAATATATCTATATCCGTGTCTATCTATCTATCTATATAAGTATGAAAATGACTAGCAGTTAGCTAGTAGTATAACTAATAGTTATTTAGTAGTATCAAACACTGGATTCTAGCCATGCTGTTTGTCAGTCTGTGAAGGCATGAAGATGAAATAGTACAGATCAATTTGAGCCAATTACATTGACAGCTAGAGGTCAGACCCACCTACACAGGTAACAGTGTCCGATGCCAGCTCATAGCCCTGGCGACAGTGGCAGAAAAAGGAGCCTATAAGGTTGTAGCACTGATGATCACACGGCTGACTTTCTTGACACTCGTTCACGTCTGAAACAAAGATCATATCAGGTGGTCTTCAAATTGACATAATGCTGAGAGAAAGGCACGAATGTGTAAAGTTGTTAGTTATCTATGTTGGTAGAACCTGTTTAGGAAAACTAGTCTAAATGGTGTCTCTCTCTCTCTCAACATAGTCACAATTTAACACCGCTGTATTTCTTTTTCCCATCCTTAGTGTTCTAGAGATTTGGGGAAAAAAAGCCTGGCCACGAGTTACTAACAGATGTCCTAAGAGTGTAAACAAAGGATATTTGAAAACGGCATTGCAAGTTTGGCTGTAACTGGGCATACTTTTCTTAGTAATAGAGAAGTGGTTTTTTTATTTATAACATACTTTTTATACCCAAATCCTTATTTATGTCTCTTCTTGGGGCCTTGGATAATGATGCAAAATCCAAGGTGTCTCTCTACTTCTTTTTTCCCCCTTACACATTTTTACTTGACCCTAGCTTAACACACTGGATTGACTCACTGACTCACTGGATTGAATCACTCACCCACACAGCTGTGGTTGTTGCTGGCAAGCTGGTAGCCACTATTACATTCACAGTAGTAGGATCCTGGGACGTTCACACATCTGTGCATGCAGTAGTGTAACATGAAGCACTCATCTCTATCTGTGGATACACGCACACAAACACACACAAACGTTCTGTTCACCGTGTTCCCCAAGACTGTCCAAAAGATTATTTCTCTAGTGTCGAGTGTTTGTGATATGTCATAGATGTATGTATTATCATTTTATAGCACAGCACTGTTATATTATCAATTCTGTGTGGTTAGTATGTTGAAAAAAGGGCATGAAAGGTTTATATTAATACATTGTTCCCACACTTTTTAAGCCTTTATGGCGGTATGAAAGTCTCATCCTGTCATCACAAGCTGCAATCTCATTTTACTCATTCACAAGTACTAAGTCACTTTTCATAACCTACACTAATAATCTGTATTTACTAATAATCTGTCATATTTTTGTATATTTGGACAACTGTCGTATTTTTGTACATTTGCACAATTACTATTGTTTTAAGTATACTTTTAAAATCTTCATTGTACTATCTTTATTTCTCTTGTTGCACTGAACATGCCAATGACATAAGAATTTCCCTCGGGATAAATAAAGTTCTTATCTTATCTTTTCTTATCTTATCTTGTACAGTAGTAGCTAATTAATTGGGATTTGTAGGGTGGGTGATCACATAACGCAAAGCTAATCTGTTTTTATTTGAAAAAGGAAAAACATAAACAAAAATTTAATAGTAAATTGGTAAAACACCAAATTAAAAGTTGCAGTCATTGGCAAATCACTTCAGAACCTGCTGTTGTTGAAAAATAACCTTGGGGTGGTAAAAGTAACATGGCTACATGCCTTACTAGTCTAATCATGCAAATTTAAATGAATCATGTGAATCATAGTCTAGCAGTATTTTTGTCTGAGTCATACATAACTACATACTGTCCCCTCCAAAAGTACAAAATGGCATGCTTTTCTCCCATAGACAGCTCTCTGGTCTTCATATTGGTTTTTAATTTTTAACAACAAATGAAGTCTTCACAAGTGAAAACCAGGGCTCAAACCAAGAGTAGACAGTTATTAATATATTAAATAATCAATCGAACACGGCACACATGGATAAAAAGAAGCAACTGCCAGGCACATGTTCCAATATTTTTGATCACATGAAAAATGTCAAACAAAAACAAACAAACAAAAATTGCCATGTTCTAAGTTAACACATCTAGATGCAAATATAAGGAATTGGAACCTGAAACATTCATCTATCACCTCATTTTCATCTTTAGATCTCAAACCCATAGCCTTCATTGCACATAAAAAAAACCCCTAAATAATTAACCTTACAGTTTCATTTCTTTTGGAGGGAACTGTACCTTAACAAGTAGTTTCATTGCAGTTACTGAATAATTGATAGTAGGTAGTATATTGCAGAAATAAATAAGCCAGGAGTTAAAATAAAAGGATGTGATTTGGAGAAAGACGTTGTTCAAAGCAACTCATAGATGTACACAGCCTAATATTCGGGGCGAATGAATTAGTGTCAATTATTAATTAACATGGTTGTCTGACCAAGTGTTCACGACACTGTTGGCATAATTACTATCATCTCGACATGACTCTCAAAGATATCCAGAACTATATGAAAGTGTATAGTGTTTCCTTCAACACAAGCCATTGTTACCAGCTCAAACACCACAAAGAGCTGATGTTAGCAAGCTAACATATGCACACTAGTTAAAACATCTGGGCACTTTTGATGTGTGTATTTTTATTTCCCTATCTGGTACAACATTTCATTAGAGACAAGTACTCAGCATTGAGTTTGGTACGGCAAATCCAAAACTTAGTATATTGTAGTGGTCAAAATACAGGTGGACACAGTTTAATGCAGGATAATCCATACTAGGAAAACAATAGTAGAAGGAAAACACAAAACTCGAAATATGAAACTATGAAAGGGCTGTGGTAGCTCAGTGGTTAAGATGTTGGACTATCGGAAGGTCATGAGTTCAATTCCTAGCACTGCCAAGCCATCACTGATGGGCCCTTGAGCAAGGCCCTTAACTCTCAACTGCTCAGTTGTATAAATGAAATATATGTAAGTCGCTCTGGATAAGGGCGTCTGCCAAATGACATAAATGTAAATGTAAATGAATGGAGAACACCGGAAAACATAACTAGGGAATAAGGTTAAAAAATGATGCTAAATAACAAGACAAGGCAGGAATACACAACAGGTGAACACATCATGGACACAAATGAATGTTAGTAAGTTAGACAGAGCCAAAACAGAATCCATCTAAAAGCAGTTTACGAAAGCAGGATACTCACCCTCGCATTGGTCACCATTCTTCTGGTAGCCTGGTGGACACTGGCACAGGAAAGATCCTCGGGTGTTATAGCAGGTCTGAGTCGCACTGCATGTGTGCCTTCCTGTATTACACTCGTCTATGTCTGCACACACACATACAACAATTTTTATTTAATATTATTTAATCATGCACCAAAATAAGTGTTAAAATGGTGTATTTAGTAGGCATCATAGTGGCGCCAAGGGACGCATTGCCACCTCACAGCTCCGGGGTCTTGAGCTCGGGTTACTGCCTGTGTGGGGTTTCTCCACATGAGTTTTCTACTTCCTCCTGCCTCCCAAATATATGTCAGTAGGAAGTGGATTGGCTAAGATTGTGTGAATGAGTGTGTGATTGTGTGTGTATGTGCAGCCCATCCAGGGTGTATTCCTTCCACATGCCGAATTTTCCCAGGAAAGACATCAGATCCACCACAACCCTGATCAGGATAAAGTAGTCACTGAATTTAATGACAGTGAGCAAGTGAGTGAATGAGTGCATTTATTATATCAAGCATTTGGGAAAATAAATTAGTTAATTGTTATTGGATATTACATTATATACTACACATATCTCTGCTGAAATCTCCTTTTGTATTTAAATATCTACTTTAAGGTTTGAACACACTAGTTTTGAATCATCGTTCTGGACCATCTGTACAGATACTTATATATAGAGTAATCTTTGAGGTACTATGGTGAGAATTTCTTAAACTCTTACTTTGTGCTCTATGGGGTACCTCTTTTATGGCCATACAAGAATGGAAATTCTAGGCTTTCTTAGATTCTCAGTTCTTAGGTCTTTTGAAAAATGCAATATATTGAGATTTATTACAGTACATTCTATACAGATTCTGTAATATATTAACAACATATTGCAATA
>JAQQZX010000013.1:5403069-5414823 GCA_030068355.1 Notoglanidium maculatum
GAAAAATGCAATATATTGAGATTTATTACAGTACATTCTATACAGATTCTGTAATATATTAACAACATATTGCAATAGATTCCATTTACATGCGGACAGCCGATCAGAGTTTTCCAGCCCATAGAAGGGTGTGGTGGGACGTTCAATGAGGCTGATCATATTTCTCCCTAGTGGTGGCTTGACTGTGTAGGGATGCTTCTGAGGTTATCCGTCATGCTTCAGTGAAGATTCATTTCTTCTCTATAAAGCTGGCCAAGAAACAAGTCCATGCACATGTTCTTACATGCATATTGTATAGATACACATAATGTAAATAGGGTTATCTGCAAACACACAAAACAACACTTAGTTTACATTAAGTAAGCTTTAGGGAAGTTAAATTCTGCTTGTTTGAACTAAACAAGTGTTGCATCAGAAAATGGAAATGGAAACTACAAATTTCTGCAAAGATATGACACAAGGCTAAGGTGGAGGAATGTAAGTAAAAGTAAGTAAGCAAAAGTTATGTATGTAACGATCGTTCTGATGATGACTATCTCGGGCCCCCCGTTGCAAGTTTTTCTTTTGGCTGTTCTCACAGAGACAAATGATGAAAGTGTCCTGGTAGTCCTCAACTTATTTGGAGTAATACAGTCCCATAATGAACCTTCTGTTTTAGAGTTGGTAGAGACCACATATCACAATATCATCTCAATAGTGTGATCACCAGACAATAATGAACAATGCTCAAAAATATTGAGAATTGAAATTGTGACCGGAATTGTTATTACTGCTCTCTATTGAGGATGAGAATTCCTCAACTCAACACAGAGCACATGGGCTGTAATAAAGCAACATTTAAACTTCTTTACACTTTATATTATATTTAACTTTATATAAATATTTTATGGAAGATGGTGCCTCTTTACTTATGTTCAATTAAACCTATGCAATCACTTCCTTTACTCAGAGGGTAACCTGTGAGATGCCAGTATCTTTGTCAGGAAAGGTGGGTGCAGTATCAGTTTTTGAACCCCGGCCTCCAAGACGGACACAGTATACAGGCGATGAGCGGCCACTTGGAATTTCATGACCACATCCATTAGATGGCTCTGTTTTCTGCCAAGCAAAAGACATTTCATAAATCTAGAATGGGGCAGATTCCACCTCGCTTTTTTGGAATCAATATTTTAAAAAGAACCAGCCAGTTTAACCATTTAACCAAACAGTTCAATCCACAGCTAGATGGCATGGGTTAACTTTACACCTTTGTGGGGTGGAACCCCATGTTTAATGGTGAAGTATAGGCACTGTTCTGATGTTATCAAGCTCTAGCATTTCAGTTGCTATGGCTCCCATTGGATGGAGTGCTGACTCCAATGGTGGCAGTGTTTCTGTACCCATTTTAGATAGACAGTACTGTCCAGGACTGGTCAAACATCCTGCAGGAGCGGATGGGATTTATCAAGAATGTCTGCCGAAGTAAGTAGGACTGGTCAGAATTAATTTCAAATTGGGTGGGAAAGGGTTTAAATACAGACTCACATTCACCTCTGGCTGTAAATGCACTGAAGTGTGCTGTAGCATAATCAAGCTAAGAATACTTTAGTGAACACGTTTTTCACTTGCAGAAAAGTGTATGAGAGCATAAGTAATAAGTCAAACATTATAATTACCATCACTCAAACACCTTTGTTTTTCACATTTTTACAACTGGCAGCATGAATCTGGAAGGAAGCACCAGAAGGATGACAAAGAAGAAGAAAAGAAGACAAGGAAGAAGAAATAAAAGGAATCAGTGTTTGCTGATTCTGGCTAACACAATTGAGAACCCAAATTTTGAAAAATAGAGAATCATACCTATTATTTAAGAAGGAAAAGGCAAGGGACTGTGAATGTAAGTACCTGGAAGTATGCTACGGGCACCTGATGGCTACTGTACGTTCTAATACATGCTTCGAAAGGAAGAGGTTGAATCCTACGTAGTGGACCTTTAATAAATGGTCATGCAAACAGATGTTTCACATAAATAATGACATGCTGAGTGTATGTCCTTGACATTCTGCATTTGTCTGAATGTCTTTTTATTAGTCTTTTTATAACTTTTTATGAAATGCATTTTCATAGTTTGCTGAACATTTGAATAGAAACAGGTCTGATGCAAAGTGAGTGCGTTTTCACTCAGCACAGGAAGTGGGATCTAATCCTGCGAAGTCTTTTCCATGTACGCTTTGCAAAGGTCATCAGAAATCTGCAGCACTAGAAAACTCAAGACGGTAACTGTTTCCATTTCCATGTCATGTACTTTCTGAAGTCAACAACGAGATCCTTTTTGTAATGTGTTCTTTTGACTTCTACACAAGGGCTTTTGATCGCCAGGGAATGAAACATTAGTGTGAAGGAAGCATCTACTGCATTAGTGTGGAGGAAGATGTCATACCAATGCATAAACATGCTGTTTTAGACCTAGTGTACCCAAGTATAACTAACATATAGAAACTGGAATATAAAATAGCCAGACTTCTTCAAAAGTGGATTGGTCTCCTTAAGCGCAGGTAATGATGAAAAGACTATACACCAAAAATACAGAGCTCATCAATCACACTAGGATGAATACCAGTAAGTAAAGTGAACTGATGTTTTTTTTTTTAATTCCTGCACACTCACCTGCTTCATTCCTTGGCCTGAGTTCAAAGTGCAATGAAAACTGCTCATGTTACACAGCAGCTTCCAAAACTCTCAGGTTCTCAGACCAAACACTCTGGATAAATTGCTGATATACTTGTTGAGACGAGTGGAAAAATGCATTCCGATGTCGACATAAAAAGTTACTTTAAGATTAAATAGAACAAAAAGATTGTGGTGTTGGTTGTCTACATTAACTGCAGGATGAACTGCAGAAGATTAAAGGTGACTTTCCATAATATTAGTGTGCATGTATTACGGAATGGAAACCAAGTAAATTACACAATGATCTACCCTAACCTAACATACATTATGGTAACCAAATATAGCATAACCTAGTATCACAACCCCGGATTGTTACTTTCATTAATCAGTCTTACCCTTTTCATCTTCAAATATGGCTAAGAACCTACAACCTTTACAGAAGGCCATTAAGTACAGTAAACCTTCACATGTACTTGCCAGTAACATTTTCAAAGAAAACTCTAATAACTTTTAAAGACATGATGAAACTGGTGTTTGTGTATATAGTGGATAACATGTATATAGTCTAGTATTTCCAAAGGCATTTTGGGGAAACTTGCTGAGTTGGGAGAAGCATGTTGCGATGTTGATTACGCAATCAATTCAAACTACAGGATCTTTATCGCTGATATCCCGGGAGACTTTGATTTAATCATGTATGAGTCTGAAAAGGAATTCAGAAAAGACATATGGTTGTTCAATCTGGCTCTTGCTTCTCAGTCGTCCATTTATGATGTGAGCTGTTTGTACTGGATAGCTGTACCAGGTCCTCATTCTAAGGAGTTTTCACAGTTTTGAACATGTTTAATCTTCTAATATGTTCAACAAGCTCTTGGGTGATTTGCAGTTATCCACCCTGTGTAGCAAATACCTAAAAGATGGGCTAATTTTTTGCTAAACACTAAGCTAATTGTACTTCATTAGACTGGAAATAAAACATGCCAGGGCAGCATGGTGGTGCAGTGGTTAGCACTGTTGCCTCACAGAAAGAAGGTTCTGGGTTTAAACCTCTCAGCCAACTGGGGCCTTTATGTGTGGAGTTAGCATGTTCTTCCTGTGTCTGCCTGGATTTCCTAGCACAGTCCAAAGACATGCAGATTAGGTCAACTGGCTAATCTAAATAGCCTGAGATTGTTTGTCTCTGTGTCAGCCTTGCGATAGGTTGGTGACCTGCCCAGGGTGTACTCTCCAGAAGAATGGAGGTTATTATAACAGCAAAGGGGGATTCTATCTGGAGTGGGATGTTCAACAAGCACATATTAGTGTTATGGTCAGGTGTCCACAAACCTTTGTACATATTGTGTATCATTTTCTTTCGTTTTATGAATTATATGGTGCAGTGTGTAATCTTGCAAAAATTTGCCTAAAATTAAAAATGTCCTAAATATTTTTTGCTCTAACGACAGAAATGCTGACTAGTTGATTACCTTTCTAATTACCAGTTGACTAGTAAAAGTTAATAGTCCTCTATATCTTATGTTACAATATACACAGAAATGAAATGTCTGAAATCACTTATTGTGTATCTCTTTTAACAGTGGCAAGGGACACAGCAGCATGGCACACACACACACATACACACACACACACACACACACACACACACACACTGTGTGAATGATGTCATATTTTGGCCACTTGCCCCACCTGGAGCCTTAAGTCTGAGTAAACAGCTCAAAGCCCCACTTGGTCCTCGTTCCATTTGCGCCTCCCAAAAGCTCCCAAACCTGGGCTGACCTCCCACTCGGCCACCAGGAGAGAGGAGGAATAGAGAGGAGGGAAGTGCTTGGATAGCGTGAGCAAGCCCTGTGAATGTTTGTGGAAAAAGTGAAGAGTATTCTCTCTCCCTCAATTTGTTCCCTTGCCCTTTTTTCTAGAACTAATGTTTCATTTAATCAATTCAGTTGTTAAATGGCATGGATAAATTCTACTCTTTCTGACTTTTAGCCACTTAGCTACTACATTTATAAAGTCCTTTTCTGGATTTTTAACTGTTTAAATACATGCCACTTTATTAGGAACATCACACTAATACTGGGTTGGACCCCCCCCCCTGCTCTGAGAACAGCCTCAATTCTTCATGGCATGAATTCAGCAAAATGTTGGAAATATTCCTTTAAGATTCCTGTCCATGTTGACATGATTGCATAACATAATTGTTGCAGATTTGTCAGCTGCACATTCATGCTGTGAATCTTCCGTTCTACCACATCCCAAAGGCGGTCTATTGGATTCAGGAGGAAGTAGCCATTATAAGTTGGGTAAATTGTGGCCATAAAGGGATGCACATGGTCAGCAACAAAACACAGATAAACTCCAGCCTTCAATCCATGCTCGAACAGTATTAAGGGGCCAAGTGTGTGCCAAGAAAACAGAAGGCAGGTGGGGTCAGTGGATTCATGCTGTAGAAATCAAATCGAAACCCTGCATATGCATGTTGCAGCAAAAATCTTCAGCACATATTTAACTGTGCCCACTATGGTCTCAGTTTCCTGTTCTTGTCTCACACCTGAGAACCTGATGTGTTTGTATTCACATCTACCTTATGATTTGATGTGTTGTGCATTCTGAGATGCTTTTCCATGGTTATGATAACTGGTTATTAGAGTTACCTCCACTGACTGCTCTCATCAGCAAGCTATTTCCAGCTGCTCACTGGATACTTTTTTTGCACAATTCTGTGTAAAACTTTAGACAGTGTTGTGCATGAAAATCCCTTGAGATCAGCAGTTTCTGAAATACTCATACCAGTCTGTCTGACACCAGCACCCAAGCCAAGGACAAAGTAACTGAAATCACATTTTTCCCCATTCTGATGTTGGATGTGAACATTAACTAAAGCCCTTGACATGTATCTGTATAGCACTGCTGCCATAGGATTGGCTTATTATATAACTGCATGAATGAGCAGGTGTATAGGTGTTCCCAATAAAGTGGCCGGTGAGCGTATCAGTTAAATAGATTGTCTGTAATGTTGCTGATAGCAAATAAACAAAAAGAAGCCAACCTACCAAGGCATGCTCCAATATTTAAACGAGTAAAATCAGTAGCACTGATGAATGTGATGAGTGTGGTGAGTCATAAGTCACTTCCTTTGCCATACAACTGTCAATCTACACTTAGATGCTCCCAGCTGCCCTTTGGTTTTAAACACATCCGTTTACACTGTAATGGAATTCAGAGGATATCCAGCTGCCCTGTGTCTTTTTCTCCATGAAACCTCAAATCTCATGCCAACTGATTTTTTGGCTACAACGCCTTGAAAAAAAAATTGTTCTTTTTTTTCCCACCAGATATGCACTGGCATGATAGAACGAGCTGTATTCACCACACCGGGGGGCATTTGGTTCGTGTTTTCCCTGAACTATTGTAATGGAAAGAGGGATATTGTCCAAAAAATGACTCGAGTCATCTTATTTACACAATTTCCTGAGCAGTGCAACTATTCCCTGGAAAAATATGAGAACAGACAAAATATGTGAAGTCAACAATCTTGTACATTTCACATCAATTTACGTGCCTGTCATGTACTAGCCTTAAGGGGATACCTTCACGAGAACCTAAAACACCTTTGAAAGTGTTAGCACTCTACATGACAAAGCAGATACAGCTCCTAAAGGAGTATTAACCGGATATTTTATGACACATGCCGAGGTGCTACACGTGATTAGGTGAAAGTAGAATTTTGTGTTGCATCATGAAACCATTTGCCTTCATTCCTACTCCCAGAGATCTGATGTCTTCAGATTTTCAATTCTTTTATTTGGCTTTGAGTGACAGATAAGGCTTCCCAAACACGGCCTTTCCTAAGGAACAGTGAAGATCAATTTCAAAGTGAAAACAGAAATCTTTCCCTGGCGCCACTACAGAAATGCCTCTCTCCAGTTCATGACCTAAAATAAAATCAGGTCCAGAGAATCTCAGATGGACAAGAAGAATTAACATTCCGAACGATCCATGGTCTGTTGACCTCCTGGCCAGTGGAATTTTTGGGATGCATTGATGCTTCACTGGTCTTCACTGGTCATTCATGCATGAGCAGTTCACGTACAAACACCTTCTATCAACCAAATGGAACTGACTTCAGTTTGGGCCTTGGGAAAGACAGATAGTCATCATACTGGAGATCCATACGAGAACAATTAACTAACACGTTCACTTCGTGATTGGTGATGATTTTATTGGCACCATTTTCAAATTATATCACACCTACTTTTTTCTTTCAGAAAACCTCCAAAATCTTGGTTCTGTTATATCATCTTTTGTAGAAAATATGTCACAAAAAATTTTACAAATCTGATACCATTTAGATACAAGCCAAGTGGAGACCATGGTGTAAGCTTCATACAAAGATGGACGAATGTCATACCAATCCTTAAGCCATCACAGAGGTCAGCATCTTCTTAACCACACCCAGGCTTTCAATCCAGGGCACACACCACAGGCATTAAGGCCCAAGTCATTAATTTTCAGTGAGAAAATCCAGACTGGACAGATCTCAAAAACTGTCAAAATTACTGCTATTTTGAGTATAATAGAAATGCTCTGTTCTTGACATATCCTGGCTTGCTTATGGGAGAACACATATCCAATTAAATTGGATGTACATTCAGGTACCTTTTAAGCAAGCCAGTCAGAAGTGGCAAGGAAAAACACTGTGAGACATCATGAGGTAGAAACTTTGAGAGGACCCATACTCAACAGCAAGCCCATCTTCTCATGGGTGACACTGGATAATGCAGATAAAGGATATATTAATAATGTCAAATTCACAAAGTGTTTCAGTGTAGAACAGCTGAAGAATGGAAAGACGAAACCATAGCATTTCTCCTTCGAGTAACACTAACAGTTCATGTAATCACTAATTACTAAGTACTGATACAACCATCCATAATGGCAGCTTTCCTTCCAGCAGCTTTCAAATACTTGTGTTGCAATACCCTCAAAATTGAATTAGATCATAACCCAGGCCAACAACCAGTAAAGATGCTAACAGCAGGTGGGTGGTGCCATTGAGAATGCCTCCAAGATTAAGCAATACAACCCAGCACAGTTACTAGAAAGTTCAACATGGAACATACCACATGCAACATGGAAGCTCTTCCTGAAAGAGGAGGGCATACTAGATGGTTCTTTTGACCCAGTGCCAGATGTGTTGGTTTGGTTGGCCAGATGACTCTGGCACAGCAATGAGGAACAGAAAGATCAACAATTTCTCGCATGTAGGGGCAGGAAGCAGCTGGAGTCCGGCAAACACAGCCCAATAATAACAACAACTCTGCATACTTACACGCATATTCAACACTGCACACTTACACACTTACTAGGCCCTTTTCTTCCCACCATTAGTAGAATCAAGCTAAATGTTATGGAACATGAAAATATGCAATGCTATACTGTAGTTAGCCAAAGAACAAGGACAGAACAGAGACAATAGAGACATTTTCAAGATATTCAGAATATAAAAATACAGACACGGGTAGGGTTCATTATACCGCTCTTTGTTTGTTTGTTTGTGTGTTTTATTCTGGAAAAACAAACTTGTTACTTAATATTGGATGATAATGCTAGCTATTCAGGTCAGCTGTCATGCGGCATCAAAATAGTTGTCTAATTTTGAGCATGTTGAAACCATAGCTGAACAGGTTACTTGAAAAGGAAGAACGGGATATGTTTTGTCTTGCTACACTGCTGTTTGCTGAAGAAGTAGAAAGTTACTGGAAAATCTACACTATTTTAAAAATAGCTGAACTACTGGCATGCTACTAAAATATGTAGTTAAGCTAATACTATCACTACTAGTAGCTAGCTATTCCCCAAAACTGCATTTACCAATGTAAATATGACAACAATAAGCTGCATGTTGTCATCATATTATATTCAGCTCTGCATGGGAAGTGGTAAATTAGCTTTTTTTTCTATCTGTATTTTCTCGTCAGTAAATTATGTAATAATGTACCTTCAAAGCAAGCATTCCTGAAAAATAAACGATGATGATCTGACAGAATTTCTTCAGACATTCAGTTAGTTTCCTCTTTTGGAAACTGAGTCACTGAAAGTGCTAATGAATCAAAGTACTAATTGTCTGCCAAGGGAAAAAATTGCCTTTTTGTTTATCTAGAGCTGACCTAGTTAAATCATAACCATAAGCACTATAGGAGATACAGCAAAACCAATGCCAAAGCAGAGACACCAAATATTTACCCACCAAATTTGTTTCTGGTCATGACCTCAACATTCTTGAGATTATAAATTGATGAGATAGTTATCTTTGGGGTGACTCATTTTTTCCATGTTTTTGTGCAAATGGGAAAAAATTTCCATAACCAGTTGCTCATAAGCCTCTCGTAAGAGCACAGTTGCATTTGTCATTTCAATAACACAACTGCAAACTCAAAGATCTTCAAGATCACTTGGCTTCAAAGGTGAGAAAAGTTAAACATCACTTAGAAATGTTTCTCCACGGGATCATCCAAGCCAAAGGTATGAGTAAGGAAACCTTGGTTTTGGATAGTTTTGACTAAAAATTGTTTCATGTAATAAGGTGATGCCATTACAACATGACACTTTACTTTAGAAGCATACTGTATATTCTGAATGGGAACAGGTCACAACACTACATCATTACTCTGCTATTGTACTGTCTAGAACCTTAAAAGGTGCTTTAATTGTCTTTTTGGAGGAAGAACCCTACAGGAGTGTGGTTATTCATGGCAGGCTTGTTTAAAAAGAAGACTATCAATTATTCATTGGGCAAATGCTTTTATCCTGGGTCCTTTAGTCTAAATTCATGCATAGAGCTGGGCAGAGGAGGGTTAAGGGCTCCAAAAGTGGTTCTCAGGCAGTCTTGGTTTTTGAATTCACAACTTAACTATAACCAAGTATGTTGTTAAAATTGCATAAGACTAACTAAAATTTCCACATGGTTAAAGAATACAAATGGAACAAATAGTGTTTAGCTCATTTCCAGTACTTATGTCAGTATGCCAGTATGTCAATAGAGGAACTAAAAAAATTAAAATTTAATTTGTCATTATTGGTGCTGATTGATTTTTACCTTAGATAAAAAAACACTTGCTTTTTGGAGGACACCAACATCACCCTGAAGAAAAAGGATGTTGACCTCATGAGTAGAAGGAGGCTATTTACTTGAGTCTGCAGGACATGGATGTGGATTCTAGTCCAATTACTGGAAAGGAAAACTTTTGGAATTGCAGGCAGTACGAGGCAGAGTTTTTCCACGTAGTCCATTCACTGTGGACTATAATTGTTTTGTCAAAAAGCCAGTCGTTTTGTCCATCTCATCAACTTTAGCGACACCGAGCCCTCACCAATCCATGTTTTTATTTTCCCCCCAGTTTTCTCCCCAATTTGGTAAATCGCAAATACATAAAATCTACCAACTGGGGAGGATGAAGGCTAGTAAGTGCTTCCTCTGAGACAAGTGAAGCCTGCATCACTGAGCGTAACACATTCTGAGTACAGCTTTATCTGTCCTCTTCCACAGACTCAAGCTCATAGACTAATGATTAGCTAATGTCATTGTGATTGACAGAGGAGAGGGAATATACCATCTTTCCCACCTAGCAATCATGGCAAATTTTGCTTCCTTGGGAAATGAATGTGCAGCTTGAAAGAGCATAACATAATTAGGAAGTCAACCAGTGACTATTCATTACCCCTCGTGCTAATCTGGAAGAAAAGTCATGGCCTGTGGCTGTGTACAGTCCTGGCCAAGCTAATGCCTTAGCCGCCTTAGGTAATCTTGTGCTTTTCTATACAATTGAATAACATATAAGTTAACTATTATTGCAACATGAGTTGGAAAATAAATTCCTTGTCCTCACAGACCCATTTTGGATTATATTAGTATAAGAGACTCCCTCAGGCCAACAACATTCATGAGAACGATCATTTTTTTGAGCGTCCTATGTGGTCACATACTTGTCTTTGCTCCAAATGAGCGGTGTCTAAGAGACGTCAGGCACTTAGCTTAAAATTAGAACAAAAGAAGTGCCACTTCATGAGAACATCTGTTAAGTTCTTGTAGCAAAACATGAACAAGGATGAAGTATGGCATGGAAAGAGGAACAGGTATTCCATCTCAGTCTAACATGACATGGTCTTCTATCAACAATTCCTAAAAAAATGTCTGAGTATTGGCAGGTCTTTGTCCACTCAGACATTAGGCTTGAAAAAGATAGATTAAAATAACTGCAAGACGATAACTTTTTAAAAGGGTTAGACTGCTGAATGTAGGGAGTGTATGATTTCAGGTTCTTAAAAAAAGCCCTGCAAACCCTTAAAAAAAGCCCTTTACTAGACCCTTCTTGGTGTCCATCGACACTTCTTACATTGGGCTTGCTAGCATCAGAACCATGACACTGTACGAACAGTAGCTTTTGATATTAAGTCATTAAAACCATGCACCATCCATGTACCTAGCTCACAAACTGGACTTTTTAGGACTCAAATGGGTTTAAGTTTAAAGTGGGTAATTGGGGCATTCAACTGGACATAGGGGAAAAGGATTTGTACCCCGTCACCAAAAACCAAGCAAAGATTGTCATAATTGTTACAGTCTTGTTACAAATGTTTATGAACTGTTCCTTAAGAGTGACTATGAAGGTCACAAAGATGTGAGTCATAAATCAGAAGCAGGGACATGCAAACCTCAATGATAAGAAGTAAAATGATCAAAATGAATGATATGGTAGACTCAAGCAACTTTATTTTGTCTAAAAAAATACCAAATGTGCATCTCTCAATGATTTTTTGCCCAGGCACACAAATTTGCTATAGTTGCCATATACCTTAAGTTAGCATACTGACATTTTTATTTTATTTTATCCATATTCAAAGCAATCAATTTTTAAACCTAAATAGAAATCAGTTTCCTTAATTGATTTGAATAAACTTAACCGTTCATGCTTTACATTGTATAGCTGATAATCACATAATAGTCTACTTTAACCTCAAGCAATCACTCATGGGTGCATATTCCTGTGTGTGTGTGTGTGTGTGTGTGTGTGTGTGTGTGTGTGTGTGTGTGTGTGTGTGTGTGTG
>JAQQZX010000013.1:5415130-5427483 GCA_030068355.1 Notoglanidium maculatum
TGTGTGTGTGTGTGTGTGTGTGTGTGTGTGTGTGTGTGTGTGTGTGTGTGTGTGTGTGTGTGTGTGTGTGTGATTAACGCTGACCTGAATCAGTTCTTGGCCTGGATTTCCACCCAAGAACGATGAGTAAGCATGGCATAAGCATTATTCGATATCCAGAGGTTTCTTTATGAAGAAATTTATGAAGACAGACATAGTGAGTGTCTGTTCCAGAGGCACACTAAGCACAATATAAAGCTTGTTAAGCATTAATAGCACACAAGAAAGCTAGCCAAAAGAAACACACCTCTGATTAAAACAAATTCCCTGAGAAATCAAAGACGAGGCTCTGTGATTCTGCAATGACTCACTAAGACACAACACATTTCAGCAGAAAAGGGTGTGTTTTACTCCAGATGTAATGGCTTTAAAAAATACAGTTCACAAAAATATCACCAGAATACAAATTGCTCTGTAGATTCATGTAACTGCACAGCAAAGCAGTTTAGTCATTTAATAAGCCCAAGTGTAGTGATTAACATTATAGTAAATCTACGGTGACTACTTTAACTAACAACCTACATTAAATGGAGAACAGAATGAAATGAAACGAGTTAATTTAAGAAAACAAGTTCTCAATACATCTGTTGTGAACTTATTAGCTGCCTAATATGTTTTTTTTTTTTTTTTTTTTGTTGCTCTTTTCAAGGAGGCTTACCAAAGAGCACAAAATCATTTATTGATTTGCTCCTATAATTAGATCCTGTGGCCCCATGTGGTTGGTCTACCTAAGATCAATGATTCAATGTCTAAAAAATAGTATGGGAGGAATAAGCCATGCTCAACACTGATTTTCTCCATGACTGGAAACTCATCAAGCCATAACTCCAATGTGTGTAAGTCATGGGTTTTAACCACAGTTTAATGTTTTGTAAAATCTTTTTAATTCTAATGCCTTCTTACTAACTCTACAACAGACCGTGCAACAATAGCTGTTCTCCCTGTCAGATGATACGATGAAGATCCTCTAACGATAGACCCGTGATTAAAAAAGACTACATTCTGTTTATGTAGACAATCAGCACAATCAAGACTTGTGCAGAAAATATGCTTGTGTAAACAGAAACATTATTCAACGTGAACTTAAGTTAATATGGATGTACTGTCCATTAACATGTTTTGTTTACGTTTGCCAGTACCATATTTATAGCTGTCCCGGGAGATTTGCGTAATCCCATGCCGTCCTTCTATTGGTGGCTTTTAGATGGCTTTTTGCTTTAAGGTTTACCACCATCAACATGTCTCCATGTTTCTATCCCCCACACTTCTTGTTTACCTTTTCAACTACTTAACAATTGCTGGGCTTCCCTCGTTGTTTGAGTAATGAAGTGAGAGGCAGGCGCTGCCTTTATGCTGCCTTTTTGATGTGGTAAATGGGGTGTAATAAAGGTAGCAGACAAAGGGAGCTTGTTGACTGCCTCACTCATACCATTAGACCAACAGATGTTCTTGCCCATGTGCCTGGCGTTGCGGCTGGCACTCAAAAGCCATTTGTGTACCTACCATGATGCCAGACCCTCCCTCAGAAGGACACAAATCACGCGCACACACACACACACACACACAGCCTCTGCACCTTTTTAACCCCATTACCATGAGCAGTGCCACCGAGCCATTATGTTCTAAAGCTTCTTCATCTGTATGCAATTAAAGAGAGCCTTGATGCCCGGTGAGGTGCTGACTTATGACTAAAATAAACCGCTGAAGCATAAATGGGTGACCGCAGACCACAGCAGGAAAAAGAGTACGCCAGCTGCATCATCCATCACAGCTCTCATTTGAGCTGCACTGCTATCGACTTTGTAATTTGCCGTAGTTGCGGCGGAATTGTTCGGAGCAAATCACGCGCTGCATGATTCAGCATCCGCAGGATGTTTGATGCCTTCATTATTTTCCAAGAACACATGGTAGATGTTGAACATGCACCATTCCCATCAAAGGATATCGAACCCAAGCCAAAAATATTAGACCTGAGGCAACCAATGGAAGAGAACCTTGGTGTAAAATGGAAAACAGGGTAAATCAGGTTGCCTTTATTCCCTACTTTGTTGTGTTGTTCTTTTCAATTAGGTGTGTTATCGTCCATTTCACGAAGTGAAAGCAAGCTGTTGAGCTTTGCGGGTCTTTCTCAGGTTTTATGTGTGTTTCAAGGAAGCGTGAATGGGGTTCTCTATGCAAAGCTGTAAAGTAATTACCTCACCCCAACTTCCATTAAAATGGCTGCATTTTTCACAGAGCCAGTGATGAATTTCTACATGTCAAGAGACACAGCCCAAAATAGTTACATCATAATTGAAGACTGGAATATGTAAAGACACTAGAGCAAGCACATACAGATTCTTTCTTATAGATTACAAAGCAGTGACCACTTTATAAGTTACACCTACATTACAGCTACTCTAATTGAGCATTTTACATGTTAGTCCACTCTATGTGCATAACTACTGACTGTAACCCATCTGCTGCTGGGGATTGTTAGCCCCCTCTACCCTGTCCATTACTGGAACGAGACCACCACAGGACCTCCACAAATTATGTATTGACAAATATATAATGCACATTTGTTGACTGAAATCTGAAATATTGAGTAGATTGAACACTACTTACAATAATAAAGATTTAAGAGTGCTGATAACATGTAATATACAGGTTATAATACTGGCATGTTGATATTCATCCCACAGGTTTTAATACTATCTGTATAGTGCACTACACACTACATTTGACAGATGCTGTTTACTGGCTAAATTTTATAATACTTATTACATACTAATAATAGTTAACAAACTACACCAGCCTCTTCATTAGGAACACCATTCTAACACTGGAGGGGATTCCCCATCACTCTCTAAATGGCTTCAAATTTTCATGTCATGGACTCCACAAGGTATTGTGGAATTCCTTTCCAAAGTTCCTTTGGGATTCTGGTCTATGTTGACATGTTTGCATCACATAATTGATGCAGATTTGTATGCCGCATGCCATTCATGCTCTGAATCTCCCATTCTTCCAAATCCCAAAGGTGCTCTACTGATGTTAGGTCTGGTAGGATCTAGAGGATGGCCAATGAAGTACTTGATTTATTGTCATGTTCATGCATCCAGATTGACACACCTTGTGCTTTGAGACATGGTGAGCTATTCTGAAGTTAGCATCACAGAGTGATGGGCGTAAAGACAGGCACGTGATCGGCAACAGTAATCAGATTGGCTGTGGTATTCAAATGATGCTTAAATGGTAATATGGAGCTCAATTTTTTCCTAATAAAACACTCCCCACACCATTACTGTTGACACAAGGTAGGCTGGATCCATGGGTTCATACTTTTGATGCCAAATTCAGACTCTGCATGAGGCAGCAGAAATTGAGATTCATCTAAAAAAAACAGAACTGTAGTTGAACTCTACGGAACTGTTGCACATGAACATCCCAGGAGATCAGCAGTTTCTGAAATACTCAGAGCATGCCTTTCAGGCACCAACAACCATGGTCACTGAAATTGCATTTTTTACCTATTTAACGTTTACCGTGAACATTAACTGAATATAACTTAAGTTTTTAACCTGTATTTGCATGATTTTGTGCTTTGTGCTACTGCCACATGATTGGCTGATTGCATAATTGCAAGTGTAAGTGGGTGTACAGGTGTTCCTTATAAAAATGGCCAGTAAGTATATAACACTCAGATAACATAGGCTGTAATTTAGACTTCAGATGTTATAGTAATGATTTCAATTTATAATACACACATTTCAGTGTTCACTACACAGTGACCATGGATAGCATGTCTGTAATGTAAATATGATTTTCATGGCTTTCATGTTTAAAGTTTCAAGCTGGATTATTTATGGCTATATTACATTTCAGATCCTGACATCCACTTAAGAGTTTGGGTGAAAACCGGATGTAACTGGTAGGAACCCATACTTGTGAGGCTTGGATGCTGGAAATACAATCCTACCTCTGCAGTAATTCTGCTCATCCAAGGTGAAGCCAGGTGAGCAGTGAATGGGCCTGTATGGACCAGGCTGGCGACGCTCAGGAAGGCTTCCTGGTTGGGGATTTTGTGAGTTCACGATTGGAGGAGCCGGAGGGTTTGGGAGACTCGCTTCAGTCGGCTGCGTCTCCTCGTCCCTTGTACTTACGAAGATTTGTGCGTTCTGTGGCAGACAGAGGTATCCACCAAAGTGGTTATAGCACTTCATGCCCCCTTTGCAGGCATCAGGAAGGATGGCGCACTCATCAATGTCTGTTGAAAAAGGGAAGAGGCAGTAAAGTGTTATGAGCTGCTGGAGTGTTTTGAAATATTGGTGGGGTTTATGAAGGAATGAAGGGTTTCGATCATTTTGAAATGTTTAATAGGAAGGACAGTGACTGCTGTTGCCCAACTGTGCCAAGTCATTTATCCCCACTATGCAGTATGCCCCACCACACACACACATATACACACAGAATCTGCTAAATGTAAAAAGATGTAACCCATACTCAAACTACAGCTCAGTCTAACGCAATATTTAACATTGCTTACATATTTAGGCAGTCCTTTTTACTTTCCTTTTTTGTATACGTGACTTATGCTACATCTTAGCAAGTTTCCACCGACAAAAGTAAATAATAGCCAGAGACCTTTTCATACAAAAATATGTCTGTAATTAGTTACCAAATCTTGCAGTGAGCATGGAAGCTCTTATTGTAATAAATGCAGCAGTACATTACTAAACTACACGACTAAACCACCCTGGTTCCCACATCTTCACCAGGCCTGGGATAACTTCCCTGGTTGTCCACCTGTGATGATGGGACCATCCTAGATTTTTTTCAGTTCTCCTCTAGACCTAGATCACACCGCAAGTCCTTGACTTACTACTAATAAATAAATTGACTGTCCCACATTTAAGGACTCATACCTTTGCATGCTTGTCTGACAGGATCATACTCATAGCCATCTGTGCACTGTAAGAGAAGGAGAAAATACTATTACTTTGCAAGTTGTAACCTGTTTTGACTCCCTTGTCCACAAATAAGGTGTAATAACAATTCTGAGGCAAATAACAGGTTAATTTTTCCTTAGGATTCTACTGCACCATGATTATGGTACTCGGCGCAGGAAAGCAGTGATTTCCTTAATAGGTGTAGTCATGAACACTGACTTTATTAAAAAAAAATTGAAAAAAAAAAGAACACTTGCTGTGTAAATGACGGGTTCGTCCAGTTCTTGAGCGACAACGTGGGCCAACATGGCCATTATCATGTAGATTCCAGGCATCATCGAGGTTCTGCGAAAAAAGGAGTGCATAAATAGGCATGCTGAGTAATAGCCGCTATTTACACCTCTCTGAGCGATGATGAACGAGTACCGACACGTCCTAAATCTTCTCAAGTTCAGGAGCTGCTGTAAACCCCCCTCATCTTTCCTCTATGAATCACATTTCCAGCTAGACGTTTATTACAGGATGCTGTTCAGTGACAGATCAAAATTTAAATAAAATGGTTATTACGCAATAAGATGTAACAGTCTAAACTTACATGCACCTTTTTAGACTATAGACTAAGCAAGCCTGTAGAAAAAGTGATCATGTCTGCACATCACCTGCACCTTACCATGCACACTTTGGTACTGGAATGGAAGCAGTCCTACCTGGCATTACCTGCAGCCGGTGCTTTATGCGAGTGACTCCGATGCGCTGTACGATGCGGATGCTGCCTGTCCTAACAGCAAGGCGATTTGGAAATGTGTGTGTGGACGCTTTAGTGCGGAGGAGTTGCTGTAATCATAGCGAACACGCGGAATGCGGGGAGGTGGAGGGAGGAGAGGGGGCGGCGCGGACAGGTTCTACTGTAAGCTATCACCGGGCTTTATCGGATTTACTGTCGCGCGCGTGCGTGTGCGTGCGTGCGTGCGCTCATATGCGTGTGAGTAGTGGGGGGAGGTTGTATTGCTTTTTTTTTTTTTAAAGCTAGATTGTGGCTCCCTCTACAGGTTATTCATCACCCTTAAATATCTGCCTAGGTCTAACTCACAGTGAGGCTGTTTTCCTTTACTAACACCCTAAAATCATTACAAAGCAATTCATGCAGCAATATATTAGCCATATACTATTTTAATTCTTACTATATTCTTGTTCATGTCACAGTATAAGTCTTTTTTATTTTTAGTTGTTAAATTGCCTCTTGCATTTATGTCACATTTGCCAGCAAAGAAGAAGAAAAAAAAATGGATTGCCCTGCTGCTAGTTGCCTGACTAGCTCCACTACTCTGGCACCCCTCCACTAGTGATACATTATATGGTTGAAAGTATGTGGGACACCTTCAGTCCCATTTCCTCTAACTGTAACCACAAAAATTAGAAGCGCAGAATTGTCTAGGATGTCTTTTTATGCTAAGAGGTAACTAAGAGCTAAGCTGCTTACTAAACCGGTGCCAGCATGACAACACACAAAGTGAGATTTTAAAGACATGGCTTGCCAGTGTCGGAGTGGAAGAACTCGAGTGGTCTGAACAAAGGTCTGAACACCTCATCCCCATTGCAATCTGCATGGCCGATTTCACTAATGCTCTTATGGCTGAATGGGCAAATCGCCACAGACATGTTCCAAAGCCTTCCCAGAAGAGTGGAGGTTATTACAACAAACAGGACTAAATCTGGAATGGGACCTTTAACAAGCACATGTGGTGTAATAAATGTGTTGACAAAATTTTGGCAATATACTGTAGGTGATTAATCTGTCCTCACTTCCTGGAGCTATAGTTGGTTCAGCCGATAGTGCTGATTCTGTAGCGGAAGCTAATTGCTGCCCCTCATCAACCCTGACTACAAAGAACTAGAACTAGCGTTCCTTGGCCTTTGATGCCAGCTAACATCTAAATATTTGGTTTCTGGTTCAATTAGAATTGGAGCTCTACTTCTCTTGCTTTATAGCATTCCCGTTCTGTACCCTTCACGGCCACCAACAGCTTACAGTGATTAGCTTTTTTGTTCACTAACATCTAGACAGGCCAATGCAGACACACTAGGACATGTTTGTCCTTGTCCTTTGTTTCCGTCACACCCCTGGATATTATGTCTGATTTTTCTCACCTTCCCCAGCTTCAAGCATTTTTATGTCACATATATGATATGTTGCCTTTGTTTAGGGATGAACTTACACATGCACATGTAACAAACTGGGCATGGGAGTCAATCAGTATTCAAAGACGTAAAGTCAGGGGGCTCTATTTGCCATGCTCATTCCTTATGAGTGCTTCATTTACAATATCTGTGCTGCACACCTACTTAGACCAAGCAGGTCCGATGGGGAATGGACTGCATTTAGGGTAATGGGTACTGCATTCAGTATTTAATCTGATTATTTTGACATGGCTCTGATAGATGTTTGCTAATGCAGAACTGCTGCCTTCTTCCGTTTTCCACGTCAAGTCTGCTTGGTCCTATGGACCTGGATGTATTGCTGTAAGAATGGCCATACTCCCTACTTTAAGCCAATCCAATACACTACAGAATCACTTATTTCTCATAGTCCCGTGATTGATTAGGATGGATCGCTGCATGCTTCCATCCATTGCTGATGTTTCTTCTGAAAAGCTTACCAGGCAATTTTCATAGCTCAAAAGCCAGTGGGGATTGCAACAGTCTGGAGAATAGTTGTGAATTCATTTGTCTTTCGTCGGAAGATGATTATGAGCTGATTACCGAGACCCAGTGTTTCACAGTGTCTTCTTCAAGAGTTTTGACTTGGCATCTGCGATTGGTCAGATTGGGAAAGCTACACACATTGGATTTTAAGCCATTTACACAACTCTGGATAGCCCTGTTGTCATCCAGGATTAGTGTCTTCTCACTTTATCGCTGCATCCTAGAAGTATATCTACACAACATGGTGGATGTATGTGCAGCATTACCCTGCAAATGATCCCAGTCCTAGCTTGTCATTGTGGCCTTTCTTGACTGGCTGTGTCACAAGAATGTAACTCCCAGAGTTTTGTTACCATACAGTAATTTCTCAATTTGTAAGCAAGCACACAAGGGATAGCATTTGTGCCTAACATTGCTTCTGGTAGTCATGCAGAATTCTTTGAAGTCCATTTAAACACAAGCAGTGTTTTCTTCTGGTACCTGCCTACGTGACTGAATGCAGTGTGCACTATTTAAATTCTAACCAAGCATCCAACTGTAAGCTAATCACTGAATCTGCAATCACGAAACATGTTTATTGCTCCAACAGCCTGTCAGTATTCATAAAATAAATGATCCATTTTTACAACAAAATGCAGTTTGATATCTACCGAGGACGTACTGCCTGCCAGATGTTAAACCCTCTTAAACCTCACAGTGTTTACAAGATGGTTTTTATTTTATGAACATCTGCTGCACTTGGCTCAGTTCCCGGTTAAAGGAATGCATATGGCAGCAGTTTGTAGTCATGCGTGGGTACAGGAGTACATTTGCCACATTACTTTGACTTCTTACCCTATGCATCTTCTTTGCAGCTGCAATTAAGCCTAAAGAGGTATCTTTACCAAATGCAAGTGCACTAATATTAGTTTAAGTTCGTAACACAAATGTATAGCAAAGTACAACTGGGGAAAGTACCCATTAAAGAAGCAAGACTAGACAAGACTATTTTGGCTGGACTGCCACTGACTGCACGGTATTTATCATGCAAATGTCAACAGTGTGGGATCTCTGACAGGATGTTAAAATTTGATTGCTTTTCTATATCTTACCGCTGAGAAAAATGCTGCACAGTTTAAAGGCCTGCCAGCTTGCCAGATATTCTACTGTACTCAATGGGAAAATGCGAGTCCACTTTTTGCGTTTTGATATAATTTGTATTGCTTATGTATGTATTTTAATCATGTAGGTCCCAGATCTCCTTATTGTCTTATAGCCTGGTAAAACTTTACTATAAGGTCCATGAATTAGCTTATAGTACAGTTGAGGCCAAAAGTTTACATACACCTTGGCCAAAGACCTTCATTCTCACATTAGCACAACTCCATACATCTCATGCTACATACTGTACATTTCCTGTGTTAAGTCAATTAAAGTATCTACTGTATTTCCATAAGAGATCATTTTAAAATAACAGATTCCTTTAATTGCTTAACTTGAATCAAATGGTTTTGGCCTTTCACAAGTTTCTCACAGTACTTTGCCAGAACATTTGCTCATTCCTCCTGACAGAACTGGTGTCACCCAGTCAGGTTTGTGGGCTTCCACGTTCAGACATGCTTTTCAGTTCAGTGCACATGTTGTTCATGGGATTCAGGTCAGAGTTTTGTGATGGCCACTCCAGTACTTTCACTTTGTTGTCTTTAAGCCTTTTTATTACAACTTTTTGGAGTTGTGCTTAGGATCACTGTCCTGCTGGAAGCCCAAGTTGTGACCTAATTTTAACTTCCTGGCTGATGTCTTGAGGAATTGCTTCAGTATTTTTAGATAATCCTTGTACTTCATTATTACATCTATGCCATCTTTCTGAAATGCACCAGTCCCTTTTCCAACAAAACACCCCCTCAACATGTTGCTGCCACCCTCGTGCTTCACAGATGGGCTGGTGTTCTTCAGACTAAAATCCTTACATTTTTCTCTCCGTATAGAATGGTTATCATTATGACAAGAGAACAGCCCCCGGAAGGCTTGATCTTTGTCCTGGTGATCACCTGCAAATTTTAATCTGACTTTCTTTATGCCAGTCTTGGAGTATAGGCTTCTTTTTTGTGTGAAAGCCTTTTAGGCCATGATGATATTGGCGTGACTTTATAGTGAAAGTACATACTTTGGTACCTGATGCCTCCAACTCCTCCACCAGTCATTATGTTTTTATCTTGGGGTTCAACTTATCTTGTAAAATCTTGTTATATCTTATATCTCATCTAGTTATTTTGGGTATCTTCAGTTGTTTGGAAATTGTTAAGGAGGAAATAGACTTGCGGAAGTTCATAATATTGTTTTTTTGAGATTTTGGCTAAGTTGCTTGGATTTTCTCATGGTATCGATGGCAAATATACACTGGATCTAAATACAGCCAGAGCTGCATTCACTATTGATTCCTAATTCTCCTAAACTCCTTACTCCTAAATAAGCCAATCAGAAACTCATTAATCAAGTTCTTCGATCGTGCAGACTGTTTAAATAGACTGTCAACTTGCTGGATGTACATTTTTGACCCACTGGAATTTATATAGTGAATTATAGCTGAAATGTCCAATTGATTGTTTTAAAATGGCCTCTATTATGAACAAAGACTGAGATTTTATGTCTTTGGCCTAGGTGTACGTAAACATTTGGCCTCAGTTATATTAATACTTAACTGATGCTTTCATAATGATAAATTAATATATCTATTAATTCTTAGGTCACCAGAAAACATATACACTTCATTAATCATGGTAATAGTTTACAGTATTACTTTACAGTAGTACAACTTCTTAACTCATTCTGTTAACTGATACAGTGGCACAGTATTAATAAAAATTATTTACTATAACAGTCTTTTTGTATACAGTGTAGGTTTACCCCAACTATTTAAGTTACGCACAATGGACAATTAAAAACCAGCACCAATGACACCTTGATCAAAATCAACCTACGTTATCAGATAAATTTTATAAAAATGAATGTGGTGATGATCTTGTAGGAGGTTCATTCATTCAAATACACAGTAAGGAGTGTGGCATATGAAATCCACATGGTCAGAAGGTAATAATTAGATTAAAAACAGCAGCTCTCACTCTAGTCCTGGCTGAAATTCCAGGTTTATATTAATGCACTTGTTCTAATTCATTATTACTTCTATAGTAACAACTCATTGACTTTCTGTAAGGAAATGTTTGTTTCACATTTATGTAAGGAGTCTCTAGTGTCAGGACTTTGTAATAGTCAGTACGTTTTCCGCCACAGGAAAATCTCCACGGCTACACAGCCTTTTCTTTTTTCCTGACAAGCTGCGATTTCTCTGTTAACTACAAGGAGCTGACTTAAATATAATATACAAAGATATAAAAAGTACAATGCCCTGTGCATTAATAAATTAAAAAATTGTATAATCGTCAGGAAAATAATCAACTTTCTGATAGTAACAGTAACTCTGTTTCATATCAGGCCACATCACATCAACTCCTTGTTCCTTATTATATTATATCCTGTGCTGGGGTTTAGGTTTGAATTTTTTCCAGAAGGGTCAGAAAAAAATATCCAAGGGTCTCAAACTGTCTGAACTTACATTATGGCCTATAATTTGGGTTAACCTACATTGTTTCCAAATGTACTCCTCATAATGTACAGTAAAACACTCATTCACTTTTTCCCCTGGCCAGGATCATGGTTGTTCATTTAGTCACTTTATTATTTCCTAACATGCTAATAAGTAGCTAATGTATTGATTAATTATTATGAAATCATTACTTAAGTAATAATACTACAGCATATGCATATTTTTGTCTAAGAATGGCTAAGAAATAAATTTTCAATCTCTTGGATTACTCTTTATTTTCTAGGGGTTTTATTTATTTATTTATTTATTTATTTTTATTGGTATATTTTATTTATTTGTTTGTTTGTTTGTTTATTTAGCTTAATCCCATTTTGGATTGTTGGTGCAACCAGAGATGGCCACCTGGGTGTGCATATGAACCCAGCTAAATATTTCAGTATTATTGTTGCAGAACAATCAATTTATGTAAAAATGAACTGGTCTGACTTCAACAACTTCAACATGAACCAACTTAGCTTCTGTAGCAGATCTTCTGTTAAGGCTTATCCAGTCACATGCAGAAACCAGCTCATTGAACCACAGACTTTAGAAAGATCTATAGACATTAAGAAAGGAGAGCGTTTTCGAACAATTTTATAGACAATCCATTTATTTACCAGCAGCAGTCAGACCATGTGTCATGACTTATGTGCTGGTCTAAGCTTCTTTGATAAAGCTAAGGATGTTTCACAGATTCATATTGTACTTTACCATGGTGATTGTAATAACCATGGTGCATTGCTATGGCAACTACTACTGTACACATAATAATAAAGTAAAATCCTAGGTGTCGAACCGCATAGTAGTTTTCCTTCAGAATTAAGTGCTATTTCAGTGTTGCAGGTGCTAATTAAGCATCAAGAACTTAATTGTTATAGTTGGGAATCATAAATAAGATACCAGGCAGTATATATTTGAATTCATCTATAAACCGAATTCCAGAAAAGTTGGGATGTCCTTTAAAGTTGAATAAAATGAAAGCTAAAAGACTTTCAAATCACATGAGCCAATATTTTATTTACAACAGAACATAGATAACATAACAAATGTTCAAACTG
>JAQQZX010000013.1:5443615-5462946 GCA_030068355.1 Notoglanidium maculatum
GACACATTTTGGGTCTTGAGCAGAGCCATTAGGACACCTGACTGCACCCCACTAAGGCACAGGACAAAGACAGACACTGAGAGTCCAGCCATCTGTTGCCCTGATTGGAAATACATAATGGGTGTGGTGGGTGATGAAAAGTATATGACATAAAAAAAAGGTAAATTAGCAAATGTTTTAATTCCACTAAAGGCATCAAAAACAAAAGGAAAATGTGGCTGCTTTCTTTCTCTGAAAAAATATTAATATTAATACCTCAAATTTAACACATTCGCTGTTTTGTCAATCCAAAGGGTTACAAACTTTCAACCTTTTCCAAAACATGACTATTTACTTTCTTTACTTTATGTCTGTGCTTTTGGGTTGTTTTTTTTTCTCATTTATTCTCATTTTCTCATATTCTCATTTATCGAATTCAGATTAAGGTGGATAATACAAAGTCATTTCATGTTGAACGTTCGGAAGAATGAACATTAACATTAAACACATTGAGAACTAAACACCATCATGGCTTTATTTCAATAGCTTTTCCTTCAGTCTTGGTGTGAAATGAAGCAGGTGAAATGTCTCTGATGTTGCAGTGGTCTAATCTCAACTATTCTCAAGGTGGACATGTTTATATAACATGCAATGTTTAACTGCAACTCTTTACCATGCACAGGCTAATTTTTAACTAGTTTAGTGTGATATGTCCAAAACACTGGACCCACTGTACTAAAGTTACATCCTTGATGGTGCACCCCCACTCATGGTACAAGCAATGGTGCAGTTCCATACCTTTTTCCTGAGAGTGAAAAGCAGCATAGAACATTTAGTACCCCCTAATAGTGTCCCCATCATGTGCAAGTGGAAGTCCTTTTTTAAGTGTTAAGGTTTCAGCAAGGACAGATGACTTACTGGGGCTACTTGGCATATGCCGGGCCTGGATTGGCCATTGTGAGATTCGGGAGAAATCTCTGTGACCTGGTCTGTTTTGAGACTCATTTAGCCTGCTTGGGTTTATTTTTGCATGCAATCCTTGCAAATGTTCAGCTGAAAGGAAATTGGTTTGGATGGTCAAGAACCCAGGGACCATCAAGGCACAGGCCTGCCATAAAGTGGAAGCTGCTGGAACACTGTCTACAGTCCAGTGAGATTTACATCACAATGGCCTGAGAAGCTGCTGTCCAAGAAAGAAGCCCCTGCTTTAAAATCAACACCTTCAAGGTCAACTAAACTTCACAGCCGACCACATGGACAACGAAAAAGCATTCTAAAGCAAAGTTTTATTGCCAGATGAGACAAAGATTGAGTTATTTGGCCACGATGTCCAGAAGTACAGAGGAGCACTGTACCAACTGTGAAGCACTGTGGTGGGCTCATGAATTGTACAGAAGTGTACACATACACTTGGATATGTTTGCAAATCTGATTGTCTGTCATAATGTGAAACAGTCATAATGTTTTTCAGGATTGTGTGGACACAAATGTCAAATTAAACTATCATATATAATATATATATATTATATATTAATTAGATATAATATAATAATCGGATATATATCCAATATATGGCCACACAACAATTGTGGACATGCACATATCACTGTAGTCATCATCATTGTCCAGTGTCAGCAGCACAGCAGCAAAACAACAACGAAGACCAGCAACAGCAGCAACTATATTCACTGGAAGGAATGGGAAATTTTACTATATTTGGGAAATTGATTCAAGCAAACTTTGAAGAACCCAACAGAACCTGAGTAGTGTAGTGAAACAACTAGCCAAGACATCAAAGTGTGCATTCTCATTAAATGTCACTTATGGTTACCAATATGGACTATCAGGATAGACAGATCTGATCTGAACAAAAAATCAGGATTGTGTAATGTGAAGGTAGCCTAAGATACGATTCCTTGTCTCAACCAAATTTATTGAAATCCATTGAAATCCTAAGCCATGTCCTTGCACTGGTAAACAGCACCAGCAGAAAGGGTGGGAGGCAGAGCTGGGACAGAAGACAGGGGACAGGGGACAGGGGACAGGGGTGGGGAAGATCAGGCGTGTAGACAGTAAGTGGGGGCAGGGAGTAAGCGGACAAGCGGAAGACTGTGTGGCCTGTGGCACGCGATGTGACACATTTTGGGTCTTGAGCAGAGCCATTAGGACACCTGACTGCACCCCACTAAGGCACAGGACAAAGACAGACACACCATGCGCTTAGGCTGTTTTGCTGCCAGTTGAACTGATGCATTGCACAAAGTGCATAGAATAATGAAGAACCTCAGAATTTCTTCAGCATAACCAGCAGCTAGATCATTGAAACTTGGACACAATTGGGTGTTCCAACAGAACAAGGACCTCACACACACACCAAGCAGGCTAACATTAACCTGAAAACAAGTTCTGACCTCAATCCTATCGAAAATATGTGGACTGTGCTAAAAAGCTGGTTCCATACCAGAAAACACACAAATTTAATTGAATTCTACCAATTTTGCCAAGAAGAGTGGTGAAATATCCAACCAGAATTTTAGCCCATTCCCATGTAGAAATCAGCTTCAACTCTGGGATATTGGTTGGTTTCCTCACATGAATATTTCTATTGGATTAAGGTCAGGACTTTGACTTGGTCATTCCAAAACATTAATTTTATTATTCTTTAACCATTCTTTGTTAGAATGTCTTATGTGCTTAGGGTTGTTGTCTTGCTGAGTGATCCATTTTTTATTGAGATTCAGTTCATGGACAGATGTTTTCCTTTGGAATTTGCTGGTATAATTCAGAATTCATAGTTCCATCGCTGATGGCAAGCTGCACTGGCCAGATGCAGCAAAACAGGTCCAAACCATGATAATACCACCTTCATGTTTCACAGACAGGGTGTGCTGGAATCTGGTGTTTTTTTTTCTGTTTTCCAAACATATTGCTTCTCATTTAAACCAAAAAGGTCTATTTTGTTCTCATCCATCCACAAATCTTTTCCAGAAATATTCTGGTGTGTCCATGTGATCTTTAGCAAACTGTAGATGGGCAGTAAAATTCTTTTTGGAGAGCAGTGTTCTCAGTGCAACCCTGCCATACACACCACTGTTCCACCATTGTTACCGTTAATCCTAGAAATTAGACAGATTAGGGCAATCTTAGAGCTCATCTTAGGCAGTCGTGGCCTAAAGGTTAGCGAAGCGGGTTTGGGACCTAAAGGTTGCTGGTTTGAATCCCTGGAGTGTCAGGAAGACTGTGTACCCACAGGGGGTAGTGAATGAACAGCATTTTCCCTTCTCTCTGCCCTTGAGCAAGGCACCTAACCCCAACTGCTCCCTGGAGCGACCCACTGCTCTGGGTATGAGTGCACCTCTCACTCGTGTCTGTTCACTGCTTAGATGGGTTAAATGCAGAGGAATAATTCATACCTTGCTTGGTTCAAGGTATGCCATAATGTTCATGTACTTTTGCCACTCACATATGAAATATTGGATTATTTTCCTCAATAAATGACCAATTATAATAATTTGGTCTCATTTGTTTAACTGGGTTCTCATTATCTACTTTTAAGACTTGTGTGAAAATCTAATTGTTGTTTTAGGTCATATTTACGCAGAAATCTAGGAAATTCCGACGTCTTCACAAACTTCTAATTGCGTTCATTTATTAAATTGAGGTTAAAGATGGCCATTACATCGCTGTTTCATGTTAAACATTGGAACAAATGAGCATTAGCATTAGCATTGAACACATTGAGATTTTATCACCATCAAAGCTTTATTTCAACAACTTTTCCTTCAGTTCTTGTGCGAAATGAAGCAGGTGAAAAGTCTCTGATGTTGCAGTGGTCTAATCGCAACTACTCTCTAAGTGGACAAGTAACATCGATGTGGAAATGTTTGTTTAACATGCTAGTCTACAGCTGCAGTATTTAACTCTGCAACTCTTTACCATACACAATGCTAGTTTTTAGCTAGCTCAGAGTGATATGTCCAAAACACCAGGTAAAAGTCCCAAAAGTACTCAAGAATTACTAAGAAGAAGAAAACAAAATAGTATATTAGAGAACACTCATTATGCTGATGGTAAATTATGTTTAATTTAACGAGACTTTCTCTTTCACTTGTGTATTCTTTTTTTCATTCCCCCCATTCTTTCTTTTATTATTTTTCCCCCCCTTCATGCTTTTTTACATGCTTGCTTATTTAGTTATTTTTCTTGACATTTACGCTTACATATTTCTCCCTTTCTTACTCTCCTTTTTTCCTTTTCATTCCTTGGCACAGGAGCACCCAAACTAGACAGCTGAAGATTAGAGATCACCTGATCTTTTTCAAATCTTTGGGCAAGTCTGTGCTCATGATTGCTTCAGATTCTTGTTCTTAGCTGACAGGAGTGGAATCTGATGTGGTCTTCTGCTGTTGTAGCCCTTCCACCTCAAGGTGTGATGTGTAATGAGATGCTTTTTTGCTCACCGCGGTTGTAAAGAGTGATTGAGTTACCATAGATGTACAGTCGACTCAGACCCGTCTGGTCATTCGCCTCTGCGCTCTGGCATCAGCAATGTGCTTTAAACTGCAGACCCTGCACTCACAAAATGTGTTTCGTACCATTCTTTGTAAACTCTAAAGATTGTTGTGGATGAAATTCCCAGTAAATCAGCAGTTTCCGAATTACCCAAATCAGCCCATCTGGCAACAACCATCCATGCCATGATCAGACAGAGTTGACATTTTGACCCCATTCTAATGTTTGATGTTTGCTCTTCATCTGAATCTGTATAATTGTATGCATTGTGCTGCTGCCACATGATTGGCTGATTAAATAACTGCATTAATTCATAATAAAGGTTCATAATAAAGAGGATGGTGAGTGTACATTATGAAACATGACTTGAATCATAGAAATGCCTCAGAGAATAGCCATATGATATTTTTGCCATATTGCTGGCACTCAAGTGTATTATTATATATAAAAGAAGTATACAGTGTGATCTTATAAACTTCAATTTGTGTTAGAAGCTAAAGCACTAAGAAAAATATTCAGACTCTGCACTTCACTTCATCGACCTTCAAATCTACATTTAATAAAAACATCAAAATAGAAACAAACACCACTTTTTACATACTGCCTCCTGTACACAAACAATTCACTGCAATTAGTGTTTCAATGAAGTTGTAATTAAAAAAAGAAAGAAAGGAAAAAAAAAAAAAGCATCCACTAAGTGAATGAACATGACGGAATTCAGCTCTTAAACCTTTCCATGTCACCAGTTTATACTGGAGAGAACACTGAAAATCTGCTTTATGCTCCTTTGTGAAAGGATTTGTCATTTTCTTTTCCCCCCCCGCTTTCCTTCGAATCGCCCTTTAATTCCTATGTGGTTCAACATAAAATAGTAATCTAATAAGAAAAGAAAAAAAAAAACTTCTTGTGTCACCCAGCTTGTTAAGTAGGATGTAATAAAGTGTTCGTTAAAAAAAAAAATCCCTAATGATCATGTTCAGGTGAAAAGAGAGCGACCAATCCAGCATTGTCGCCATCAGTCACAATGTCCTTGTTAGGCTTCACCTTCTTATAGAGCGAGGGAAGATTTCGGATGTGCACCTCCTTCTTAAACTGCTGCCCAAGAGGTTTCTGTTGAGAGGAAATGAGTCGAGGGAAAAAAAGAGGAAAAGTCTGAAAAATCAGTGGAACCTGGGCGTCCACCGTACACACAGACATTGCCTCAAAGCCAAACGACCAATACAGAATATAAAGGAAATGACTCCCCCTTGTGGCCGGCGTTAGTCTTACCCCTACAGCTCCTGCGATGAGCTTCTTAAACTGGTCTTTTCTCTTCTTCTCGCCTACTTTCTGTGATGCAGGGTTGAGGGTTTTCTGGTCGAACTGCTCGAGCAGGTCAGGTTGGATGTTGGGGATCTGGTTCATGATGGAACGCAGCTCTGCGTATTGAGGCCGCTGTGGAGACAAACGGCTAGAATAAATGCTCCCGCAAAATACAGAACTCTCCTGCTCATTTATAGAATGACTGCATTTCATACTAGCTTTCATTATATTAGACAACATTCCTGCATGTAAATCTGCAGGAATGGCTTATTTCCTTTCCAATGCAAATACAACTAAGAAAACTTTTTAAATGGGAAGTTTTCCAAAACTTACTTAGTATAAAAGATTTAAACCAACAATTCTGCTCATTTTAATAAACTGAACCAAGAGACTCTCACATTCATTAGTTATAAAAGCAGGTTAAAACTAGAAGACAAACTGATTATCTTTGTAAAAAGTGACTCATACCAGAGCATCATAGATGAACAGGGCGAGCTGTGTTAATGCGGCGTTGCAGCCATCATGCTGGCCATGCATCTGCAGACCGCTCAGCACTCTGGTGTACAGCCACGTCACAGCATCTTGGAGCAAATTTGCACCTACCACCTGTTTTTATTTTTAAATACAGAGAACAAAATGACCTGGGGCATGTAGTCACGACTCACATCAGATGTGAGAAGTGGATTTTTTGGTACCTGTCTCAGCAAAGTCCAGCAGATCAGGGTAGCGGCCCGCTGACAGTTAGTGGTGTCCCTCCATGACAGAGAGTTAAACGAGATAGCTAGCAGATTCATGTAGATGTCCTGAACGTGGAATAAATAAAAAGAATAAATCAGAAGGCAGAATAGAGAGGATGTCAAACTGTTTAGAACACGTGCTTGCTGGCATAACTCGAATATCAGCAGGTTTCATCAAGTTTCTATCTTCTAGGCCTCTCTTACAGTCACAGAGTCCAATACCCATGTAGACATGCGTAACATATTGATTTCTTGATTAATTGTTCAAATAAAACATGAAAAGGAAGTAAAACGTGTGTTAATAATCCTAAAATATACATGTGAACCTGTTAGATTAAATTTACCTCATGTTTAAGGAGACACTTGCCCAGTTCAGTGAGCTCATCTGAAGTATGTGATGCATTTAGCTGAGAAGAATCGGTTGCCATCATTTCCTCATCCCCTTTATTTATAAAAAAACAAACAAAAAAACCAACACAATAGGTTGTATTCTCAAGCATCGTTTAAATTTTCTCCCCTAGCCCCAAACGCACACAGTTCTACAGTTCTGAATCAGCTGCAGCAGATTCATATAATAGTAATAATAAAAAACAACAACAAACTAATTCATGGCTATTTTAAGAAGAATTTACCGTCCGCATCCTCTCTGTTTGCTGCTGATTCAGGCAACTTTCTTGATATGCATGACGCACCTGCCAAGACAAAAGTGTAAAACAATAACAAAAAATTATGATCGTAATAAAGAAAAGGCGTGTTGCATTCCATAACAGAGGTGTTTATAGGAATCTGGCACTCACTGAGGAGATCCATGACCTCTCGCGTGGCCAAGCGCACTAGCCGATCTTCCAGCATCTCTTGAGATACCTGATTCTCCTCATAAGCGTCGTCATCATCTGGACCACTGATAAAAAAAAAAAAAAAATTAAATTAAAAAAGAAAAGCACCAGCTAAGACATTACTAGTGTGTGTTGGGGCAATTGGGTGGGGCTTGGAGAGTGTCCGTTAATATAGGAAGGTTTAAAACACCTACAGCACTGTCAGTTATTCCTAATTTGAACATCATTGCTTTTCATTCTTGTATGCGAACTCATAGCAATATACACAGATGTTAAAATACGTAGTTCCGTGATGGGTATCAAGTAACAAATCACTCACCACACACTAGTCCTCTGGTTGATGATCTGCCACCGAAGGTTCAGCCTCTGTGGAGGAGAACATATAAACTTTGGGTATTTAACAGGATTACAAACATTGTATGAAGTTCAATGTGCTTCATTTACAATATAACTGTAAAATCTTGCCAGTATCGATCTATCGCAACACTATAGTATTCAAAGTTTATATTCACAGCCCGTTAGAAAAAGGGATTTTAAAGTTTTACCTGTAGCAGATAAGAAAACAGGAGGCCCAGCAGTGGGCAGAGAAGACTCTCGTAATATTCTGGAGGACAGGAAGTCACCAGCGGTTTCATGAACACCCGTGATGACACATTAAATTAAGGAAAATGACACTGAAAACAAGGACACTCTCAGCACAGGTCTTTTAATGAACATGATGTCAACATTCAAATATTAAGCTCAATGCTTAAACGTGCACAATTACATTAGCGCTATTTATCGGAGCGTTTAAGATGTTCAGTCTGATATGCAATCCAAGGCCAGGTGCATGATAAAGCTAGTGCGACATCCACCGTGGTTCAGATGATCGCTGAAATGACACTCGAGATTTCGTAAAGGATATGAAGCAAAGGACGAAGCCTATGGTCAGGAACGTGCTCCAGGTGGATGAGGGCAGAGCCTACCAACTGCTCGGCCAAGCCCTCTATCGTATAAAAGTCCTGCAGCAGGGCCGGGCCAGCATGCCCTAGCACATGGTAACTGCAAGAGGAAAAATCATGAGACTTAAGAAATAATGAGAAGCGGTGATTGTGTGCTAAAGTTGACATCATCTTCTGATTTTATCTTCAGGGAATCGTTGAAGTGTAGTCAGCAATTTTGGACAAAGTCTGCTTCAGCTCCCTTCTTTGAATAAGATAACAATAAGATCCTGTTCAGATTTAGAGGCAAAACTACCCAGAAGGCACTTTTTCGTATTTTGAAAAGAAAAGAGAGGAAAAAAAAAGCATCAAACAATGAACTCCTGTCATATTGGACTGTTCATGTTATACAGCATTTATTACACTTTATGTAGCCAACTACTCCATCTTTTTATGGATGATGTAATGCCATTACTTTCTGCTTCTAGTTAATTAGTAAGCCAGCTAGTTATTTACTTAATAGCAAGTTAAAATGATTAGAACTACACTGAGAGTGCAGGTGCGTGTTCAGACTCTCTCACCAGTTGTCATAGAGTGTGCAAAAGAAGCCTTGCATCCGCTCTAGTGCGCTTTTGTACACCGGAGAGTCGTACACGTCCAACAATGGCTGGGAGATTCCTTTGTGAAGATGATCAGTTTTTAAGAAATTTTATTCACATCTACAAATACATCACCACATCGCCAAAGACGTTTACCATGTACCTAAAATGATGTTCTTCTCCACGTCCATGACATCATACGCCCGACTGAAGGTCTCGCTGAGCCGGGACAGGTTCTCTGGAAGAAATAAGCTGTTGTGCGTCCTGAAATGAGAATTTCATACAAGTCAGTCCAGCTCTCTTTAGGCTATAAATGGCACTTGTATTAAAGAATTCTGGTAAATCCTAGTATGGTACATAAAGGAAAATTAATGTTTACTTACTTACAGAAACCTAATAATAAATAAATAAATAAATAAATGTCTAACATACAGGTTCTTGTGTAAGCTGTTACTACAGAAAGAACAATGTATAAGAGCAAGCGCATAAATACAAATCTTGCAGCCAAAATTACTGTCTGTGCTGCTGTTACAGAACATTAATCAATTCCTTTAGACCAATTAGAATCAAGCATTCAACAGCACTGTAATATAATACTGTTCATCATATAAGCACACTGACAGTTGATACATCAGTAAGTAATACAGATTTAAAGTGGCGCTTCAATGAGCAAAACATTTAATTTGCTAAATGTTTCATTTGGTGTGCGCCATATCTCAGTCATTAGTTCTTTCCTTGCTTGTGTCCTCAGAAGAAAGAAAGCAAGGAACTCCACTTAAAGAAATGAGAAACAGCACCACTAATATCTCTTTTTAATCTGCATCATCTGGACATTTATTAGTACCTAAATGCCTAAAACTGGATGTAATCAGGACTTAAGGTTATCGATCTGGGTCGTTTCTGACCAGCTGCCCGAAGTGGTATAACCCCAGGTGAACACTGTACCTGATGAGGTTGAGGAGATTTGGGAGCAGGGCCAGCAGGGGCTCTGTGGATGGGTTTCTGTAGATCGCCGCTCCAGCAGGAGAGTAGCCCACTACGAAACCTCCGGCTTTGGCTTCCTCCAGATCGGCAGGCCAGCGTGCTCGTTTCACCACGCCCAGAATGGTGTACACACAAAAACTAATCTGAGAGTGGACATGAAAGCATCAGTTAGCCACTTGGCTAGTCTTGTACAGTGGTTAATAGGGATGCTAATACTCATGATTGCTTAATTCAATATGGAGGAGTCATAATCTCAAACCTACATTCCTTCAAATGTAAAATATCAGTACGTTCCTAACTCACACTGAGGGTTAATCTTTTAAAAACTAAACAAACACAATTAGAAGAAAAAACATTACTTATTCAGGCCAGAAAATACAGTACAGTAATATAAAACTTTCAGAAACTTACAGATCATGAGATATACAAGTATTGCGATATGATTTTTTTGTCATGTTGCCCACCCCTACTAAGGAGAATACATTACAATACTGATATAATGTGGATGGCTCAGATTTACCCTTGACCTGTTGATTCCCATCTGATCCTCAGTGCTGGGTTCATTGTTGACATGATCAGCACCAATAAACGTAATAAAGCTTGCTGGATCGGACAATACACTGCACCGAGGAGGAGTGATGAGTCATTAGAAAGGGAAAGAACAAAAAAAATACAATGTCATTGTTTATGGCGTTGGATTTAATGAACCTAGGTATAGGCTTTTAAACTGACTAATACATTATACTAATGCATTATTAACTAATATATAAAAGGTAGGTTAATTCAGGAAAATACTGGTTATTCTTGGCCTCCACAATATCCATAATACAGTGCCTTGCACAAGTATTCACCCCCTTTTGTAGTGTCACAAACTCGAATTAAATTTGGATCATGTGCCATGAATATAGCCACAAAATAATCCAGTGCAGGGCAAAATCAATATAATGTGCAAAATTATTTACAAATGTGTAAAAAAAAAAAAAAAAAAATTACAAGTTGTCATTAAATAAGCACAACTGCTTCTCTGACCTCTTTAACTAGTCACTGCCTTTTGGTGGACGGCTTCCTCTATGCAGAAGATGTAGAAGGCCATATTCTTTCAACTTTGACCTCTGCCAAGAGCTTATGTTTTCGGTGCAGTTTGTGCAAAACCGATTTCTATGAAACTTAGAGAAAACGTGTAGCATGGGTCAAGAAGGAACTTATTAAATTTTGGAGTGGATCTGAGTCATGCGGAGATTTGACGCATTTAGCTTCACTTTCGAGATACGGAAATTAGCTTGGGCGGAAGTCAGTGCTCAACAATGCCATACATCTTTCATAAATATCATCATACATAAATCCAGTAGATGGCAGTAAAGTTTGATCAGGACAAAACATGGCCAACATAGAAATACGATGACTCCATTGTAAATATATCCAGACATATAGAGTCATATTGCCCATCATAGAAGAGTCGACTGTTGTCCTTGGAGAAGGTCTGCGCTCTCTGAGCGCCCTTCTAATTCCGAAATGGGTTTAAATAGTGCTCGGTGAGACTGTGCTCAAATTTAGGGATGATTTTTATAACCAAAGCTTAATTTTTGTATAGATTCATGACATATAATCCTAATTAATCCGACTTCAGCTCCAGGTTGTAACAACAGAAGGCAGAAAAGTTCAAAGGGGTGATTACTTATGCAGACCACCGCACAGTCCATTGAATTTCAATGAGCATCATTTATCGAAATAAATCTACAGACCATAATCATATTATAAATAAAACACTACAATCCAGCCACCCGTCTGAAATAAAATACGCTCGAACCCTTCAGTAATTACTATCTCCAATATGACCTGTACCTGCACATCTCCTCGGAGAGCCAGCGTGCCGTTACAGAAGCCATGAGCTCCTCTAAGAAGGCCTTCTGCTTGTTGTAGTCTTTAAACTGGTTGCTGATCAGCACCAGCGCCTCCATGAGCGCACACTTCTCCATCTGAGTCAGCAGCAGCTCGTTGGTGAACAGCTGCTTCACTCGAGTGTAGAGCATGTCGAAGCATGGCTAGATGAAAACAAACAAGCCGTTAGATCATACATTTTGCATTTCTTGTTGTTTTTATGGTTTCATACTGATTTACATAATGTATTTGTCTTTAAAGCAGTGATGGACAATTTAGCTAGTGTTTTGTTTCTACTATTAGAAAAATGAGGCTACATTGCATACCAGTATAAACTCTGGATAATCCCGACACATCTTGATGATCGATGAGCAGGCATGTCTTCTGACGTTCTTCACTGCGCGAGTTCGAGGAGCCTGAAAACGCAGCGCATCATTAAGCCACAGCTGTCCAAGTGATCGCATGTGTAATGTCATTTTAAATACAGTATCATGACATTATGAACCACAATACAATATCGTGAGACGAATTTGATACTGGCCAGTAAGTAATGCATACAGTACGTACATATGATTTGATTAAAAAATATTTTCAAACTCTTTCGGGGGGGAATGCATAACACACTTACATTAACTCTTACCTTGCTTTCTTCAACCACTTCAAATGTGATAGCAGGAAACAACTTTGAGTAACAGAAAAAAAGAAAATTACTTCACATTTTCAATTCACCTCGTATCCAAATAGCCCTCGCTTCAGAACAAAAAGTCCACGGGGTGGATTCGAACCTGATTCCAGCTCTGATATGTGCAGATTAATCAAATCCAGATCCAGCTCCACCTCCTGGACTTTTTAACTTACTACTTAAAAGTAACTGGCCAATAATGTTTACTTCCTTTGAACTATGTAGGTATTGTGAAATAAACTAAACTTGAAATAAACATTGGCAGTAATCAGTATACCTGGGTGCAGTGCTAAGGAGTACATCTTAAAAGTGTACTGAAGTATTGTACCTTAAAGAACACTTGAGGTAGAACTTCCGGGCGATGCAAGACGAAGGGGAAGAGGGTGGACAGGTTGGTGAGGATGCAGGACAGGACGACGGGATCCCGCGTCTCGTAGTTCACCACGGCGTGCAGCAGCTCCATACCTTGATCAATAGGCAGCTTCTAGTCAAGTAAAGAACAGAGCATGGTGTTAACCTCCAAAAGGATTCATCTAAATTGTTCCTCATCACAAACTACATTCAATGAAGAGAAACAGAAAATCGTATGATGGGATGTTCATCAATAAGAGAAAGATGGGTTATACCTCCTTCTCCATGACTTTAAAAAGCTGTCCCATCACACTCTCTGTGAAAAAGGTCATGGCTTCCCACTGCACAGCTGCGGGCGAAAATGTTGAACACATCCCTTCTCCTGTTTTAGCTTTAGAAAAGACCAGATCAGGGATTATTGTCGCTGTATATATTCTCGGTTCAAACCTTTTTTGTAAAAATACGTAATGGGTGAAATCGCTCAACTACCCAAAAAAACAAACAAAAAAACAAAAAAAAACCAAAGACCATCTATGGCAAGAAAGGCTGAAACAAGAAGAGCAAACTTGTCTTACAAACCTGGTTGATTTCTCAGAAACACGCTAGCTAGATCAGTCTGGAAGCTTTCCAAATTACTGTGGCATATTTCAAATGGTGCACTTAAGGGCAGTAAACGTTCATTTCGAAAAAGCTGATTTTGCTTAATTGGGTTTGAAAGAGTTGGATGTTATTGGATTGGATTAGCTCCGACGTTCAGAGATGTTCTGCAGTAACAATATCCTGGATTATTTACTGCGTCTCAAAATACTACTCAAAAACAACAAAATATATTAGTTTGCTTCTCTATGCAACCTTGTGAATTCTGGCAATACTTTAGAGTTAATAATAGAAATCTTAATTCCTATCTGACTTACAACCAAATAACCCTCAAAGCCCCGCCCCTAAACACTGCTCGACCAATCAATCAGCAGCTGGCACTAGACATGCTGACATTTACAATGGTTTTAGCTCCTAGAACCTGCATTTTGTCCTTAAATATGCGATTTCACACCATTCTTTATCCTTGTCGCGTTATCCACTGACAAGCTGTGATGTTATAAATGCAGCCTTTAAATGCCTATTGGAGTCCTTCTCGTCTCCATTTCATTGAAATGTTTTGTTTTTTTTCCCTCTCCATTTCTTTGAAACACATTTTGACTTTCACATGATAAATACACACTTCAACACTGGACTCCAAAGCTCAATGGACATTTACCAAGTGGACAGGGTTTGACATAAAACGTCAAAGTTTAAACTCACACAGAGCATTTCCAGTGTTGAGGGATGAGTTGATCTGATATTGTAACCATTCCCCAGCAATCTGGAAAGCTTCAAGGGGAGCAACCTTACAAGAATGACGAATAACGTCACCCTGCTGGGCCCGAAATGCTGCAAAAGAAAGATAATTTACATCATGAAGTGCATATCCAAATCCCTACAACTAATAAACGATCTGCTTACAATGGAAGAAAGCATTGAAGTCCTCGTCGCTGTCGAAGTCCACGCGGGCATATTCGCAAGCCGGGCTGTCATTCTTCGATGGGAATCCTGACTGCAAAGGAAAAACAAAATCACTACACCGCGCCGGTCTTTTGGAAATGGTAGGACGCTGAATGATTCGTCACTCACCTTCACAAGGTTGGACATGGTTGCATTTAAATATTTAACAGCCATCTGTATAACTGCAGGCGCCTTTGACAAAACTTCGTGTCTGAACATGTTTCCCCAGGTGGTCTGAGTGCAAGATCTAAGAAACTGTTTGGACAGTCGCATCAGATTGAGTCATTTCATATCACAGCTCTGAGGCATATTCATTAGCAGCCATCTTGCCATTTTACCTGACTGGGGTGAGTAGTGAAGGCGAGGAACGCTTCCAAGTATTTACTCAGGTTAGCAGGAACCTCCACTTCTGCAGGCGAGCCCTATACCAACACAAAACCATCAGTGACGGTCGATTACGTGATGATATACGATACCTGAACAATGAATTTAAAAAAAAAAAAAAAAGGCATACAAACAACACACTTACCACTAAGGCACAGAGTTGACTGCCGAGAGCACACAGCACCTGACATAATCTCTTCAGGAAGGTGTATCTCATCTCGCTCAGCCCCACATCCACTGATCTACAGTGAAAATGACAAAACGACTAATGACATGTGCTGGTGGCAGCCTGGGAAAACCAATCAGAGGAAGGATTTCTTCACTATTTCTGTCCAAGATACTTTGACACCTGTTTCTTTACGAAAACCAAATACATTACACCAAAACGCAGACATGATTCAAATAATTTCCTAAACTTGCCTAAGTGGTAAGCAAAGATCAAGATGAATTCAATGCAACAACATGCCTACAAAATGTTTCTCTGCTTAAAGTTGATGTCTATGAGTGGTAGAAAATGTCAAGGGCCTACTCGTATGTTGAAAGCATTCCTCAAACGGGCATTACCAGCGCAGGTTAAGACTTACTGGGCGGCCGATAGAATGTAGTGCACGGCCACGTCATCAAAGAGCACCATGAGCGGCCTCCTGTCTTCCAGTTTCCCCTGTACAGGAGGCAAGAAGGAACACAAACAACAGTTAACACACATTAACATGTAGCAATGCGTAATACATTTACCCTTGTTCGTTCCTTTAACATTCAGAATTCCATATATCCGTAAATATATCCATAGGTGTTCCTAATCCAGTGGGCCGTGACTGTACCACTTGATGCATGAAATATTTACAGGCTTAAGAAAAGAACGGCACTGAGGCGATGAAAGAGCCACTCACTTTCCTGCTGACTGCAATGAGCAGACACTCGGCAGCCTCCAGCTGAAGCTCGGGTTCGCTCAGGAGTAAGCACAGGATCTCGAGTAAATGGCAGCTGTTGTTTGTGATGTGAACCAGCGCAACCCAGTCTATGTAGCCAGCCAGAGTGTTTAAAGTAGTCACGCCGACTCGACAGTGAGCTTTGGCCTAATAAAGGTAAAGGAACAAAATTTTATTAAACAGTGTGATGCAATACCAAAGTGTAAAAAAATAAATAAATAAATATTTAAAAAAAAAAAAATCGGTGGGAACAGTTTGAACCTTACCTTTAACTCCTGTCCTGGAATTATTTTCTGGGGAACAAAAGTGACAAGAGTGAGACGACTCGAACGTGACGAACAACAGAGTAGAGCGGTCTCGATTCTACTAGTTGCAGCATAAAAGTCCGTAAACAGTGATGAGACCAGGTGTCTATGAAACAAGTTAATTCCTGCGCATGGACACGCCTAGTTTTGCTTAGAAACACAAACCGTCTTGGTACACACAATCGAAGTGACATTATCCTTTCTAAAAATTGGTACGAACGTCAGAATGTACACCTTTTGTTGACCCGTTTAGCTCAATGATATCAAACCCACTATAATATCCTACCAGTTTCCTGTACTCGTCGACGTGCTGCTGCAGAATGGTCAGGAGGAAGGTGAAGATGCTGTCCATGTTTTGCGTCAGCGTGTGTTGGATGTCTCGCCGGCGCTGCTGGGGCAGAGTCTGGAACGTGATCACGTCCTCGGCCAGCCGCAGCAGAATCAGCATCACCAGCTCCGTCTGCGTGTCCTGAACAAGAGGACATGAAACGTACACGTTTACAATCTGGAAGAACACATGGAGTTACCAAGCAGATAAATATGGCATACCCCATAAGTAGTCAGTGTCTCCATCTCTTTCAGCATGTCTGGCCACTGCTGAGGCCACTCTCGCTTGATCATCTCCACCACAATCCTCGAGAGAGCATCTTTAATATGACTCTCCTCCTCTAAGATGGGATACGTTCCCTAGGGAAACACAGAAAGGCTGATCACAATACATCACATATAAAATCATGCACTTCTTCCACTGGCAATGGGAATTCAAAGAGCAGGCTCACATCCAGGTTGCCAGATTGAACATGGTCGTGTGAGGGGAGGAAAAAGAAAGCCGTGGGTGGATGTTTCTGAGTTACTACCATGTTGAGAAAAGTGGTCTGGTGTGAAATGAGAACTACGACATCACAACTTTTCTTTATCAAATAAAGTAAGATGCAACAGGAGACTGAGTTCTTCTTTTTTTTTGTCAGGTGAATAAAAAAAATTTTTTCAACCAAACGAACTAGACCATCATTACTGCGAAGAGAGCACCAACACTTCTGAGCCATTGCAAATCTTTTTTTTTTTTTTTTTTTTTTTTTTATTGTAGCAAGGATGGGAATTATTCTGACTTGGCAACCCTGGTCACTACTCACATTGGTCAACATCTCCATGGTGCAGTCTTTCAAATGGACTTTCTCTTGCTGTGGCATGTTGTTCCACTGAAACCTGGTTACACGACAGACAGACCATAAACATGAGTCCATACAGAAATATTCCCTTCTACAGTATATATTTAAAATCTTACTTACTTTATAACATGCTCCAGTATTTGTAGACCAAAATGTCTCACCACCGCTGCCTGGGATTTGTCTGCTAACCGAAGGCCACATGGAATACAATACGGGCATTTTTCTTTGAATTCCTCACAAAACTGAAACAGAAGATGAATTGTTATTGGAAACGATTATATATAAATAAAATATATAATTCTACAGCTCAGCTATGAATAAAAACATGTAGTTAGGGTTGTTAGAGATTCGGTTTCACGTGTCGCCACGGCGATTCTTTTTTGCATTCCAGTGTTTCTCTCCTTCATAAGGTCAACACGACAAAGGTCATTATTGAAAAATAAGGAATAATTTGAAGGAATTGTACCGCTTTCCTAAGCTTTTTTTCTTGCACAAACAAGATTTCATAATACATATTCTTTTTCATTTCCACTATCCGGCTTGTGTGTTTTTAAATGGTCGATTAATACCGTGAAACCGTGATATTTTTCCTTTTTCATATCATAGCGAAGAAATTTCAACCCTAACACTTCTACATGAAGCAGCCGTTCATGTCAAAAGGTAGGTATGACACTGACTGAATCCCAAATGGCTTCGTAGTGTATATAAAGTGCACTATATAGGGTGCATACATTAGCATTTCTCACCCTATATAGTGCACTGGAGGAGGGAAAAGGACGCCATTTAGGATGCGGTCACAAGCAGATGTGTACTTAGCTAACGAAACGTACACAACTGATAAATCAGTTCTGTTAGCTATTAGCTGCATAAATGACAATAGCTAGGTCGGCTAACACTATAAAACACTCAGCTATAAAGCTAACTATAAAGTTCATACATTTAATGAAGGAAACTGCGAGCGCGTGCAGGACTAAATGTTTCTACAACAACGTTAGCTTTAGCCGAGCAGCAGCCCTGAGCTCGCCGGTTAGCCAGACACTGTTAGCCGCGTAGCTAATCTCTTCTGCCCCCCTCCCCGGTACCTTCAGAGCCTCCAGGCGGTACCGCTGATTGGATTCGGCGTCCATCATGACGGTCACAGCCTTAATGAGCTGCTCGCACATCGCGGACACCGGCTCTGCCATGACTGCTACAACCGCGCACCACGTTCACTGCTCACGTACCAAATCCAGCTAGCTGCACGCGCGCTTAGTTACAGGGTGCTTTAACGCAGAAGCCGTGCAACGGCGTGCATGCAGCTGCGGCGCCGGGCAGCCCGCGGAATCATGGGAAATGGAGTTCTCTCCCGGACGCCATTATAATGAGCTTCGTGCTGCATATTTATGAATGAACGAAGAGAAAATGAAGTTTGTGGAGATTGCCGCGTGGTGGCGCGTGCGCACAACACTAACGTTCATATTAATACATTTTACCGGTTTATTCACTTCTAACTTATTCATTTGGTTTGTATTGTTCACTTAAAATTGTATTATTTCAAATAATAATAAATGATAATATATGAATATGAAATTTATTTATTTATCTTTTTTATTATTTAACAAGACCTGTGTAAACAAATATCAATTCTCGTTATAATATATTAATATTTTTTAAATATCGTACGATTTTGCTTTAAACGTGAATTACCACTTGACCGTCTAAATAACTGCTGTGATTTATGAATTTATCCATCTATTTATTTACTTGTTTGTTTCTATAGTGTAAACTATTAATCATCCTTATGATACATTAATATTAAAACTTTTGTTTGTTTGTTCATTTATTTATTCATTCATAAAGCTCATTACTTTTAATAATGGATTAAAATACATATATATTTAATTCAACATTTAGGTGTTTATTTCTTTGTTTGTTTACATTCTTGCCAAAAACCGGTTTACATTTTGCATGCAGTTTAAATGCAATATTTAATATGCTTGTATTCATTAATTTCATGTATTTATTCAATCACACTTTATACTTTAAAACATTTTGTACTTTATAATTTAATTCATTATAATATATATATATATTAACAAAGGTGGTGCGGTGGTTAGCACTGTCGCCTCACAGCAAGAAGGTCCTGGGTTCGATCCCCGGATCACCCAGGGTACCTTTCTGTGCGGAGTTTGCATGTTCTCCCCGTGCATGCGTGGGTTTCCTCCGGGTGCTCCGGTTTCCTCCCA
>JAQQZX010000013.1:5463046-5487401 GCA_030068355.1 Notoglanidium maculatum
AGTCGGAAATTTCCGAGGATGAAGAGTTAACCATTCTCTTAGGGGAGGGATGGACACACACACACACACACACACACACACAGACAGCAGCTATAGGTGCTTTTATTTTATTAGTATCTCTTTAGTTAGAGGTCAGTCAGGGGCCAAGTGTGGACGTAGATAGGTTTACATTTTCTCTCGCTGCCAGAATTCAAACGATTACATTTTGTTCGTGACAACACTGTAAAAGTTTGTTTAATTAAACGAGCTGCTTGAACCGGCTCTCTGGTGCACGTGACGGCAGCGAGGCGCTCACTCTGACGGATATTTACATATGTTCTTCTAAGATGATTTGCATCTCGTAAAAACCTCCTTGTCCACATCATGAACTTCAATCCAGTAAGAGTAAGTAGTGATCGTTCATTCATTCCACACGGCAGATCTTTATTGAAACGTAATTTATATGGAAACTGTAAGGATTTCTGTTCAGTGAGAGAGGCGGTGTATTTTTGGCACGTTTTGTGCCGTGCACTTAAAGTTTGTCCAGCGCTGTTGATCTGACAAGTCAGCTAATTATTTCATCAGTGCACTATCGACCTACATCGTCCGGCCTGGCCTGTTTAGTAACTCGACGTTATTTCGTCGAACTGAACAAGCGTCCGTCTTGTATACGCCGAGATCCTCCCTGGCTACACACTCCCTCGCTGTGTCCGCTTTCAGCGCCGATGTGACCAAAACCAAATGAAGTCCATCCTGAGGGCTGTGAAGAGAGATCATGTGTGGCGGGGAAATCAGATATACAATAATGAAACACGGCGCTCTTGTAAAATATGCTGACTATTGGCGACGGGAAAGAGGAAAGATTGATTTATTTATGTTTTCTCGCTCAAGGGAATTTTTTTTGTTTACTTACCGCACGGAGAAATTGCGTCTTTTATTAAAACGCTGCTCTTGTTGCCCTCAAAACTGCTTTGTTTGATGTCATTGTTTTTCATTAACGCAAAACTGCTCTTGTTTGAGGTAAACTGATTGATCCATTCAGCGTAAGAGTGCCCATTTCCAGGAAGGAGTGACCTCCTTTTTGGCCAGGGTCCTGTTGCCTGAGGCTACGTGGTCTGTGTGTGTTTAACACGGTCTCCCAGTATCTCCCGTTGTCTGTTTAATCTGTGGGAGTGACTCAAACATTCTGTCTTCCGGCAATCGACCCGGCTGTGTTTATGCGTCTCTGAACCCTTGCTTGTGAGTGAGGTCGGGCATGAGGTGGTCCGGTGTGCGGTCAGTGTTCCAGCTCATCCCAAAGGTGTTCAGGGATCCGTGCGGGACTCTCGAGTTCTTGCACTCCAACCTTGGCAGACCATGTCTTCATGGAGCTGGCTTCGTGCGCTGTTGTGCTGGAGCAGGTTTGGGCCACCACGTGGACCATGCGGCTGTTCGGGCACGTCCTCAGAAATGAACCTGACGTATCCGCATGGTAGAATACCAAAGTACATATCAGAGGCAGTAAAGCATCATGGGATACTGTGTCCACAACTTAATAAACATTTACATTTACGGCATTTGGCAGTCGCCCTGATCCAGAGGCGCGTTGCAGTCTCTATCAGGAACTCCTGGTACTGGTTCACTGGGACAATTCTAGACCATTACTGAGCACCACCACTAAATTCTTGTTAGTGGTTTTCCTGATAGTGTTTGAATTCTACAAACCCCCTTAAAGGGGCCAGCTCACCCTTCCCCGAATCCAGTGCGTTGTTTTTGTTAAGACCACCCGTGAACACGCCCCGCAGATTCACCGTTGAGCCGTTCAACACCCGTCTCAAAGTTTTTCGTCATGCGGAAGCTTTGAGCAAAGTGCGCCTTATCTTTTCTTTCCTTAGGATCCATTACATACGGAAGAACCATCCGACAAACAGAACGGATTGGTGAGAGGAATTTAGAATTTTAGATACTTTGAGGAAATACCTACAGTTTTACATTACGGTTTAAGATCCATGGCCTAAGAAGTCGCCAAATTGGAATGGCGTCTAAAATGGCGACTCGCTACTTGGCACAAAGGATTCTGGGAAGGATGAACTGGAAGCTCCGTTTTGAGTGCTGGTCTTCTGGATTTGTTAATATTTTTAAATGTGCAGTCAGGGTTTTTGATTTGAGACACAGCCTAGCGACATGATGCAGTCATACCCAGTACTGTACCTTTGGACTCAGAAACCTGAAAGAGGGGATGTTTGGCTCTGACGCACATCTCCCGGACATCTGCACCTCCTCTGTGAAATGCATTAGAGGGGGAAAATGGATGGCACTTGAATCAAAACCTAGCACATGATATCGTACGTACGAGCTTCGTACAGCTGTGGCTGTTTGAACCTCCTGATGAAAATCCTACTACTCGCTTTCATCTGTTCAACGCTGCCTAGACACGACGGGATACTGAACCCACCTGTGGATATTACTTTTTACCTGCGTGCCTTGAAGAAAAGTCAGTTAACAAGCAGTGGAAGAGGAGTTCTTTGTGCAAAAATATGAACAACTGCTATTGAGTAATTGCTTGTTCATGCCATACGATTGGTTCGAGGAATCTTCTGGATTTCTTGCTCCGTCACACCTTACATACTAGAGAAAATCTCTAACCTTCACTTTGTCACTCGTTCTTGTGAACGTAACATAACTGAGCAACTTTGTTACGGATACAACCCAAACAGCCTGTTGTTATATTTGAGAATATGAAATGAACCTGCTTAATGTGCAATTGGAAAATTAAAATGCAAGTAACGGAAACATCTTTCAAATATCGCAAGAAAGTTCCTATGAGGTGGTTTTTCCGACGATTTGACAAAACCGTATTCCGCAAAATTGAACCGGAAATGCATTTTTCACATTTGTCACATGACCTGACATGAAGAGGTGACAGAGGAAACTGAAGTCGCCACGCCAACACTTGTCAGGTCTTTGGAGATCTGTTTAACTGGACTATCGTGAGAGGAAAAAACCCAACTTTAATCATCGCTCAATGGAAACAACGACCATTTACAAGTGGTCAGCTTTTTAAAAAAAAAAAAAAACCACTTCTATTTATGTAAGACTGCAATGGAAACCTGTTTATTGTGTAAATAAGGTCCGTGGAAAAATAAACAAATGACGTGCTTAACCATACTGCAACTCTTTAAACAGCGGTACACTACCATGAATGATTGTGACCTGCTATTTCCGTTTCGGACCAAAGGATTCCCATTCAATTTGATTTGTGTAGCACTTTCTCAAAAAAAAAAAAAAAAGCTTTACAGAAATCTCGATGTAGATTTAGATCGCTTCCGAGCAAACCAAAAGCAGCCGTGGCAAGGGAAAACTCCCTGAAAAGTCATGAGGACGAAACCAGGCCGAAAATGGAGCCAGTGCTTTTCTGGGTCACGCTGGAGAAAGCATTATGCTTTCACAGTTGTGCATCATAACTTCAGACCGTAATAAGTGTACCGAAAGGCTGTTCAGGGTGAGTACGGCTGTATTTATGATTGCAGCAGCAGTTCTTAAGTCTTAGATTCTGCCTCCTCTCAGTGTTCCTAGCCCAGGCTCCGGTTCCACGGCGACCCTGACCAGGATAAAGGAATAGAAAACATAATACTAACCTATTCATTACACTTCCTACATCTTAAACCAACAATAATATTCCCATAGATAAAATGTCCTCATCAGTCACCTTCAGCTGTTTTGGCAACGCTGTACAGGTGATATTTCACGTAGTTGGCACTGAACGAAGGTCGCGTCCATCAACATGCCAACTTCTTCTTTTTTTTTTTTTTTCCCCCCCTCTCCAGTGCGACTCAAGCACGGGCTCTCTGTGGATCATTAAGTTAGTGCTGAGTGAATGGAGCAGCACAGCCTCCATCTGCCATGATCACATGACTCGCTCCCTCTCTACCTCCTCTTTTAAAGCCTCATCCCTTACGAAAACAATATCCGCCCGCGCGCACCTCAATTACAGGATGCCGGGCTCCTGCGAGCACGGTTGTTTACAGAGCGTGAAAAGTAAACTCCTGGACTCGGACTTTATTAGCGCTTTGTTTTCGTATTAGGAAGAAAGCCCGTGATCGATGTTAGCCCTGAATCTCCATGCACGTTATTCAGTGACTTGCTTTGGGTTTTAAATCGCCAGATTGGATGTTGGGTTTTTTTATATTATTGACAGTTTTTAATGGTTTGAGTGGTTTTCAAAGCGGGACCGGTGCTTCACCTTTACCAAATGGACGGAGGTCTTCTAGTTAATAGCTTGTTTAATTGGTTCCTTGAATTAAATTGGTTTAATCCAAACTTCAGTCGTTCAAAAAGTGGGAGTGGGACTATAAATAACAGCAACTTTGACGTGAACAAGAAACCCTTGCAGACTGGAGGGCGGCACACTGGAGTTGTTACTTGCCCCGTGGGTTAGCTGATGGCTTTACGAGTGGTGGATCCAGTCTCCATCCAGCCAGTCAGCTATCGGAATTTGTCCAAAAGCCATTTGTTCGTCAGTAAACACACACTACCAATTACATTAGGATAGATTTTAAGTCGTTAGTTAGTTTACAGTGCACCTGGAATGAGACTTAACTCACCCTGATGAGCTCACTGCGTCTCATTCCGCGTTAGTCACGTTCATTTTTCAGCAGATTTCCAGTTCCTATGATAAATGTCCTTCCTAGAGCCTAAAACTATCTCCAGCTGAAACTTTTTAAGCGTTCAGGGTAGAGAATTCGAGAACGTGGCCGTATCCGTCTGATCGTTTCTACCGGAGAAGGAGGGACGCTTAGCAAAGGAGCGATCTCGCCTCGCGTCTGGCTGCAAATTTGACAACATAGAGAGTGTATTTTGGTTTCGTTTCAATAGAATGGGGTTTCCATCCACACTTTTTAAAAATCTATTTATTTTATTTATTTATTTATGTTGCAGTTGATGGTTTTTCTTGATATACATTAGTCACCGCTTTTTAATTCAGGAGCAGGATCTGGAAGGGCAGTAAGGTCCCGTAAGCGCTTGACCACTTTCTCTGTGTCTTGGCAGATGTTCTTGACCGTGTACCTCAGCAACAATGACCAGCATTTCACCGAGGTTCCCATAACTCCAGAGACGGCGTGCCATGATGTGGTGGAGCTCTGCAAGGAGCCCGGAGAGGTGGACTGCCACTTAGCTGAGATGTGGAGAGGATCGGGTAAGAGAAATGTGTTCTCTCTCTCTCTCTCACACACACACACACACACACACACACACACACACACACACGCGCTGTGGGCCCACTGAATAACATTATTCACGTTGAACAGCAGTCTGTGCACATGAAGGCAGCTGTAAAATAAAAAAAAAAAAACCATTTTATTCCACATATCATTGTTTTCAGGAGAAATGTCCAAGCGTCGTTCTTCAAGGTGTGTGACATCAGTGTGAATAACAAACTGCGTAAACCAAAGTGCTCCTCTGAGCTCTTACGTAAACGAGAGAAACCTCCCGGTGTTCAAATGAGTCGGAGAAGCAGTGCAGGGATTTCGGGCAGCGGTGTATTGTGTCCAGACACTCGTTCAGCTCTCGAGGCTTCGCTGTGGCCCGTTGCCATGGTTACACGTCTTCAAGCACATTCGGTGTCTTGGAGCGTTTCAGATCGAGTGCCTCAAGGCCACCTCGCATGTTTATCAGAGCAGCTGACGTGACAGACAGGAAGCCTTTCTTCGAGCGTTACTGTACGCCCGTGCATGTAGAGAGCCGAGCGTCCCTGCATCGTGAACAATAACGTCCTTCATGTCGGTTTCGAACCCGGCTTGAGTTGATGATTAACCGGTGTGCAGATAAGTAGAAAGCGGAATGGCGGTCAGGCGAGCCGAAGCGGTTCTGCAGCATTCATGCAGAGAGTCATCAGGGGTTTTTGTTTAGGGGAAAGCATTTTTTCCGAGACCGAGCGTACAGTTCTAGTAGAATGTAAGGAATTCACAGCGGAAGCGACACTCACTGCTACAGAAATGCAGCGCGGGGTTGTTCACTGATCCCAGATCCTTACACCCAGAGTAATCAGATCTGTGTGTTTAAGCACTGGGCGTGACCTTTCTGTTTTTACATCCTGTGTTATGTTATATTTTGCACACTGACAACTAATTCCTGTTTGGTTCCTTTGTGTATTTTTAATACGTACACTGCGCCATGTGCAGCTAAGCTGATCTATCTGTACAAGATGTTGGAACAAGAAGTGCGTTTTCAAAGTAAGTGTAAGCATGAGTCCTGCTCCGCTGTTCGCCGGACTGAGAAATCAAAGGACCATCTTTAAATGGCAACCGAAAAAAAGATAATTCTGCGTGCTGACATTCATACAGAGAATTCTGCCAAAATGACACCGCTGCTTGATAAGAAAATCATCGATGCACTTTAGTGCCTGACATTGTGTTGCGATACTGGATTAATTGATTTACAATAGTTAACATGCTAAAATTCATGGCAGACAGCGGTTTATTTTCTTTTGTTTTCTGAATTCAGCTGCTCGGCTCTTCCACTCCAAACCGAGACAGGAAGTGGCGAACTGGTACACCAGCAAACCTGTTTTGTTTTTTTGTTTGTTTGTTTTTTTTAAATGCTATGAAGGTTTTTCTGAAATTCGATCGCCGTGTATAGCCTTGCTTACAGTATGGCAGTATATATTGACCCGTAACCCTCGTATCTCGATACGCATCGTATCGCCGGATTCTCGCCAGAACTCCGCCCTCCTGCGTGATGGAGATGAAAAGACGTACTAAATTTTTTGACTGAGTGTCCGGTCAGTCCTAAACCACGCATTGCGATCCGTTATTTTAACAGTAGCAGTGCGTTTCAATGAATTTCCGTTCCACCACGAACTGCCAAGGCACATCGCGAATAGTAGCCGATCAGAACCGGAATCCGACACAAACAGGAAATAGAACATCCGTGGTGGATGGGGGAAAAAAAAAATAAAAAATGTCCCGCATCATGCGACGCATCCTTATCATTGTCATAATCAAACCGGGCAATGAAATGTGGTAAAGACTCCTCTACAATGCTGCAAACCGCACGAAGGGATCTGGTTTCCTGCAATGCACACCGATTTGTCAAACTGTTTATTCTTCGTTGTCAGTTATAGGCTTCTCGTTTAGCACGATCATCCAGAATCCTCAAGACAGTCCGAATATTCAGGAAGCGTCTTGTCAGCAGTTCGGTACAGACCTCGCGCCAGCTGTATGTGTCAGCACTCCGTCACTGCTGCCCTTGCGTGCCGAGGTTATTGGCGTGAGCTGACCTGACTCCGTGTGTGTGTGTGTGTGTGTGTGTGTGTGTGTAGAGCGAGCTGTGGGCGAGGGCGAGAGGATGCTGGAGTTACTGCAGCGCTGGGGCTCGCGCAGATCAGAAGTCCGCTTCTTCCTGCGCCACGAGAGAGTCTCCGGCCGCGAGTCAGGTGAGTTCGGCTCCATACGTAGCAACGGTGCAAGGCGGGACAGTTTAGCGTGATTAGTGTATTACAGTGTTGGTCGGGTGAGTGTTGCAGTACAATATGAGGAATCGTTTTTATTATATTAGTTTATTACTCCTAATAACTTTCTCCGTCCCGGACATGGATCAGTACCCAAATACCCTGAGCAGCTGCTCATCCCAGGTCTTTAATGCGAAGGTTACGCATGAATCTGTGAAATAAAGTAAATCTATGCGTTTTAAATGGCGCTTCAGACCATCAGCTTATCTAAATTCCCTGAGATTCTTTTGTGCAAGTTGCCTAAGAACAGACATGCGCACATTGTATCGAACATCGTATGAACTGAATGTTTCTACAGGAAATGCCCGAGGCATGGAACCGAGGAGGAACGGTGTTAAAGGTCCCACAGATAGAAGGCTGGAGAACGGGGTGAGTCGATGACCGTTTTGTTTTCCTTCTAGCAAAATAACGTACATCTAAGAACGCTAGAGTTTGTTTACTTGCGTGACGAGGACAAAAAGCGTCCAAGAAAGGAAAGTTTAAGCTGCTTTTGTGAATTCCTTTCCTGAAACTCGAGCTTTGTGAGAAGCGTGCAGCGCCTATATGAGACGGATGTTCTGTTTCGCCGATTCGCAGGTAGCCGCTCCACGCATGGACATGACTCTGGCTGAGCTGCAGGAGATGGCGACACGACAGCAGCAACAAATCGACGCTCAGCAGCAGCTGCTGGCCTCTAAGGTAGATGAAGATGTAGGATAAGGTCATGTCGGATTATAGTAGGGACCGTTTAATTAGATTTGGAAGTATTTTGTAAGTGTTCTCTTGACACGATCCCAGCGTCCTTGTTTACTGTAATAGCCACAGCTGTTTTCTGTCCAGTAAGCGACTTTATGACGCTTGCCCGTTGACCCGTTCGTGTCTTGGCGTACAGGAGCAGCGCCTGCGCTACCTGAAGCAGCAAGATCAGATGAAGCAGCAGCAGGCTTCCGAACAGGAGAAGTTACAGCGCCTCAGGGAGAACGTGGAGAAGCAGGAGGCGCGGCTCAAGAAGGTGCGCGCTCTCAAGGGCCAGGTGGAGCAAAAGCGCGTCAGCAACGGAAAACTGGGTGAGCGGTTCTCATCGACGGCACCAGTTTATTTGTCTGATCGTCATACCGTGTATCGTTCCACAGTTAGTGTCGGGCCGACCGTTCTGAAGCGTGTGTGCTTGTTCGCAGTGGAGGAGATCGAGCAGATGAACAATCTGTTCCAGCAGAAGCAGCGCGAGCTTGTCGTGGCCGTGTCTAAGGTCGAGGAGCTCAGCAGGCAGCTGGAGATGCTGAAGAACGGCAAGATGGATGCTCTACACGATAACCAGAGCGCCGTGGCTGAGCTCGATCGTCTCTACAGAGAGCTGCAGGTCTGGAACCTGAACAGTCACACTGCTCATAAATAGTGAATGCTGAATTCTGTCGTAAAAATTGTGCTAAAGAGAACTCGAAATGGCAACTCGATCTCCATCATGTCATGACTTCCTTACCAACCTGTAGCGCATTAAGTTCTAGAGCCTGGACCGAATTGTTGGACTTTGGATTAGATACGTGTGGTTTTTAAAATCTAAACATGTCCTCCTGTCTAACCAGCTAAGGAACACCATGAACCAGGAGCAGAACTCGAAGCTGCAGCAGCAGAGGGAGAACCTAAACAAGAAGAACCAGGAGGTGGCCGCCATGGACAAGCGTGTCAGCGAGCTCCGGGATCGCCTGTGGAAGAAGAAAGCGGCGCTGCAGCAAAAAGAGAACCTTCCGGTGAGTACTGACATGATCACACTCCTCCCAGGATTCACTTAGGATAGATATTTACACGTACAAAATAATAATCGGATCGAGGGCACGGTTCGATTGAAAACCCTCTCCGTGACTCGACTAGGTAGCGGATTATCCACCCAAACATTACAAAACGTGCTGCTCGGGTTCTGTGACTCGGCCGTCGGCTGTGTCGTAATCTCTGCCAGCAGGTGAGTTATAGAGAACGATATTTCCGTCCCATTACCGCTTTGAGATAAAAACGAAGCTCTACAGTGTGAGTGAGACCGTATCACTGGAAGATTGCAGCTTTGCAATATTAAAAACCTGTAGATTTTATTGTTTAGTTATCTACAAGGAACAATGTGATGTTTCATTTTGTGGAAACCTGGTTAACGGTTTGAGGTGTCCGTATCCGAAAACTGCATTCATCTGCCTCTGGTGGTATTTTCATGCACCGAGCAGCACTAAGCGATGATCATTGGCCAGATCGTTCACAGAACAAACATCAGTCTGTGGAGGTACGACAGGACAAGAGACATTTCACTGACACAGACACAGCTGTAATCTGATTGGCTGAACATCTGCGTCATCTCATGACATGTCGGGTGTCAGGCTAGGACATTGTTTAGTAAATCTCTGCACCGTCGATCAGATTATAAATGCACGTTGCCACGGGCAACTCGTTAATCCAAGGAGATTTCCTCAATAGCACACGGGTACAGGCTGGAATGCTGAGCTTTTATTAATTGATAGAGGGAATAATGTCATTCCAAAACTTGGAATGGAGTGCAGCGATAAAGCCTCAGGTTATTATGGAGCCCTGTACGAGGCGCCCTCTGGTGGACGCAAGCCCCAAAACAAGACCTCTTCTCCCATGTTTAGAATTTTATCTCGACGTTCTTTGCGCTGTGTTTTTAACCAACGGTTGTGTGTGGTGTGGTGTTTCTGGTACTTCCACAACAGGGACTTTTACTAATACTTTTCCTGCCTGTGATTTACTAAAGAATAAAAAAAGAAATGAAGTGTAGAAATGAAGAGCTTGTGCACCCTCCGTCAAGATTCTTCCAAGCACTGAGAATCCTGTCCTTTCTTCTTCTTTATTCTGCACAATACGTAAAGATGGTTTTAGCACAGCCCTGCACTGAATATTAACGACACTAACACAAAGAGACGACGTCCGAGTCCTTCCTCACTTGCCAAGCTTGCCATGTCGGTGACGCTGCCAGGCACACGCGGTGGTCCAGGATTCAGTGGGTTCTCTCTCTCCGAGTCTCTCTTCCTGTCCGACTAAAACGACTTTCACTCTCATCCTGGCGCTCCGATGAGCGGGATCGTCTTCCTCTAACACCAAGGCAAAAGTGTGCTCCTCTGTTGAATGTGCTGAAGTTGTTTTGTTCTTGTTTCTCTTAAGAATGGCTTCCCCGTTAAGGAAAAGGCTTCAAAAGATGCCCAACCCAAGGTAACACTACTCTTTTGGACATTGTTAGTCGGTTCATCCATGCAAGTCATCCCCATTTGATAGCGGATTTATGGGATCCTTTAATTTTTAGATTGATTATTTTTTTTAAGCGCCATTCATTTTCAGTTGCATAAGCGGTTTTGGGAAAGCGTGCATTTTGTTTTGTCAGAGGGTGAAATGTGAGTCTTGGCAGTAGTTAAGACATCTGTGGTGTTTTGGGCGGGCAGATTGCTTTTTTTTTTTTTTTTTTTTTTTTTTACCCCCTTAAAAAGCATTTCTTTGGATTTTATACATAATCTGTTCATCCATTAAATATGAAGCTATTAATGCCATTTTTCCTGCAGCTCTAATGCCAAAGTATGACCGTATATCAAAATGATGATAATTGTTAATTAGATGAAGGAATATAAAAAAAATGGAGCTGTTATGGAAGTGCATGTGAAGTGAATATCAATTCTTATTAACATTTTGAATTCAGAACCCAATTATTTCCTTGCTTTGTTTGTCATGTTTCACTTATTTCCTTTTAGCGGTTTATTGTTTGTATTTTTTCCCCCCTTATTATTGCAGCTTTAATTTCATTTAATGTGTCCTGAATGCTTGGTTTGTAATATGGATAAAATGGGATAAGAAATCTGTAAAACTCTGGCCAATAAAACCTTGACTAATGAAGTTCCCCCCCTTTCAGGCGTCGTCTGATGGCCAGCCCCCCCAGCCAGGGGGTCAGTCTCGCGTGGCTGCAGTGGGGCCGTACATCCAGTCGTCCACCATGCCGCGCGGCCCAGCCAGACACGACCTGCTGAAACCCACCTACCCCGACGGCACAGCCACACTGCCCCCTCAGGACAGGAGCGCTGGCATGGTGTCCGCGCCGGGCAAACCTGACAAAGGTACAGCACGCCGAGTCCGCACTGCCACCGAGAGCATTTTACCAGCTCATCAACTTTACCTTGTGAAGGGCAAAAGCTGTGTGAACATGAGCAGCTTGTAGTTTAACAACAGGCACTCTGAGCGCTGAAATGTGTGTGTGGTTGAGGTTTAGTTTGCATCTGCCACAGGAAAGGAGCGCTCCGGGACGGCTCCTGTAACGCGGCCGCGACGCGCCTGTGATGTCACTCTGAGCTCAGAAGGTAGCACACGGGTCATTAGTGTGCTGTGATGCAGTGACTCCTCTCTCATCAGCTTTCCCCTCGCCTCTTTAACCGCTTATTTGAAGGGCATTCAGAGTGTACATTTGGGCGTTCTACTAATAGGCTATTTTTATAATCAGAAATCGCACGCTCCGTTTAAAAGCAAATTATACATATGTTTTTTAAGTCAGAAAATCAAATCTTAACCAAGAGGAGCTGGTTTCTATCTGCGCGAGCAGAGCAGATCCCAGTGCCATACAGAATCTGTTTGTGTTTGGTCGTAACGTTAATCAGTTTAACATATCATAGATAACACATGTTATCTAACTCGGCTAACTTTGCCTTTCTCTCTCCGTTGGCTGTATAAAATCGCAGTTTTATCCGGTTCAGCAGTCATTTTTCACGTGATTAACTTGCTTTTTTTCGTCCGAGGGGCTGTTTGGAACCAGTGGGAACTTTGGTTTTAACTTTAAGAAGTTTGACCTGTTAGCTAATTAGCCACCTTGATGTATTTATTGACGATTCTCCTCCACTCTTACTGTCCCATCACCTATTATACAACATCCAGCAACCAGAAGGGGTGAAGGCTGTTTCCTGTGAGACCTGTCGCACCAGACTGAGCTTCTGGTCATGCAACACAAGCACAAATTGACCGCTTTCTCAGACGTGAACTCGCCCATTGGTTTGCAGGGAGAGAGAGTAGTGCCGTCCCTCCCACCAAGAGAGACCGGAGAGAATTCGCGCTCTCGGGCTTCCGGCCATGGTGATGCGCTAATGCTGATAACACATTATCAGTAAAATTACCTTAGTGAAGTAGTTGAGGTCGTGGTAGATTTTTGGGCAAACAATCAGCTGGACTTTGGAACCAAATCTGAGGAGATTTGACGACTGGTTAATATCAGCGTTAGAGGTCTGCTCTGAAGGATTGGACCACCTGAATGCCCCTCTCTTACCCCTTTGCACGTATTAGAAGGTACGGTGGCCGTCGGGTCCCCACAGCATACTGCATTTGGCTTAACTATTTGTGTCCTAAAGCTGGTGCCGTGTTTGTGGTTTACCGGCGTGGCCTTTTCTTTTTAATCCCACCAGAGCCCATTACTGCCATGTTCAGTATTGTTTGCATTGTTATTTTTTATTTTTTTTTAGAAGAAACGTTCTTGCTTAAGCCGCTGAAGGGACTGCGGGCCAAGAGAAAAGGTACCCAGATGTTTTGCAGTGTCGGCTGTTTGTGTGCGTGAGAAAGTGAGGCGTGTTTGAGTTGAGGTGTGATGAAACTCAAGACCCTTGTCTCTGAATAATGGTTCTGCAGTGTTTACGGTCTGAAATCACATAGCTGTCTAAAAGGATCTCTTTTGGTTGCCGCGTGAGGACAGCATGTCGTCTTCACAGACTTGGAACGTAAATCTTTTCCGTACACTCGCTGTCCGGTCTGATCCTACGAACACGTTATCAGCGACTGCTTAATTAAAGCCCGCTCTAGGCTGTCCGTGATTAATGCTTGGCTTCTGGGAAGTTGTTACAACTAGTGAATCCTGTGCAGTGCAGTGATTATGATGGGGGTTGTGTCATAATATCAAAGTATCATTTGTAAAATAAATGTCGGAACTTGTCGTCATCCAGGGCTGCAGTCCTCAAAGGTGCTTAAAGTGTCAGACTGGAGCTCGGCTACCACAGACCCCAACCCCAGCCATGCCTCGTCCACTTTACCACGGCTGCCAAGCCAAGTGCCGGCAGAGCAAGGTGACCGCACTCACTATTTAATACCACCTAATAAAATCCAGTTCTTCTGATCATTTCTCTCACACCCTGTAGTACTCCGGATTAAACCTTGTAATTTAGGAGTTTTTGTCATTTAAACAGTGGTGTAGTTAGACATAAATGATCCATTTTATTGAAATTAATCTAAACAAAACAACCCACAGGGGAAAAACAAATCTCTCAAATGCATCATGTTAAGGTTTGTATTTGTCATGTTCGGTTACGTCCAGTAAGAGTCGGACGTGACCGAGCAGCTCCACCGACTCTGGCCGTGACCCGAAAGCTAAGAGGTGTCCTTTTGTCCCGCGGTTTCTCCCTGCAGCTCCAGATGACACCGATGTGTTGAAAAGAGGACAGCAGGACCGGAAGGCGCGTCCGCTCTCCATGTTTGAATCCACCGAGCCGGCCACCGCGTCCTTGCGCAAGAACCAGAGCAGCGAGGACCTTGCGAGAGACGCCCAGGTTAGCAGCGTGGGAAGTTCAACACAAGATTTGTAGACGCGTCCAGTTTGTGGAATATGGTTTCTTTTTTATAGGTTAACCTGTTTAAATAAAATAGTACACTGTTGGTGTCTCATCAAATTTAGATAACAGTCATGACCTGTATGTGGCTATAAAAGTTTTATGAAAATCTTGAATAGAAACGTAGGAGCCTTGAATTTTTATTTAGTTTTTTCCCTCTGAAATGTTTTTTCCTTGTGTGCAGAATGTTGCGAAACACCCGGTCAAAGTTCCCCCTCCTGTGCCAAGCAAACCCCGACAGATCAACCTGCCCTTCCCCGGCGCGGGTACTTTCCCAGGCAAGGGTAAAGTGAGCAGCCAGCAGCAGCATGCGCCTCTTCCCCCGGTTCAGAGTAACACACTTCCCCTACCATCCAAGCAGGAAGCCCCTCCAGCTGCCACTGTACGACCTTTCACCCCGGAGCCCAAGGAGCCCCCTTTGCAGAAACCTCAGACCGTGGCAGCCAGCTCCATCTACTCCATGTACACAAAGCAGTCAACTGTAGGCAAGAGCTTGCAGCAAAGCGTGCAGAGAGCACTGAACCGTTCCCACAACCGCTCCAACTTTGTTAGCAGTGAGTGAGATTTTAACTTCATTAGTGTTTATGGTTGGGAACCGGATCCAAAAGGCCAAATGCCGTGTAGTCATAAAAAGAATGTGATTTCGGTTCTGCTTATTGTTTTCTAAACACGATCACCCTTTATTATTGTAAACCAAGTAGCTCTCTGCCAGGACCTGTCTACACAAAGGTGTGACTGTTCAGTTAGTGCTTATAAGAATATAGCTATTTTTGTTATCTAAGTGTTTGACTTCTATTTTTTACCATATTGGAATAAGAACAGGAAATCAATAAGAACTGAAATTCGGGATCCAGTTTTAAAGGAAACTCGACCACTCATGGTCCTTTTTTTTCTGTCTCTGTAGTGTACGGTAAGCCTGTGATCGCCGCAGGCCAGCAATCCCATTCACCGCAAATGGACAACCCCTACATGGAGCGTCCTAATATCCCTGAAATGGAGACTGACCAAGGCACGAACATCACTCCGGCGAGCGAGAACCAGGAGACGGAACGTATCCCGCGCCCTCTGAGCCCCACCAAGCTGTTGCCCTTCATCTCCAACCCCTACCGCAACCAGAGCGACATAGACCTGGAGGCGCTCCGCAAGAAGCTCTGCAATGCCCCGAGGCCCCTTAAAAAGCGCAGCTCCATCACTGAACCCGAGGGTCCGGCCGGCCCCAACATCCAGAAGCTTCTCTATCAGAAAACCACACTGGCTGCGATGGAAACCCTAATCAATCCTCCACGACCTGCAGAGGAGGACAAAACACCTTCCGATCCGGTCAACACCGAGCAATCCCAATCCGAGTCTCCCGAAGAGCCACTTCCTGACCCGCTGCCACCTATAGACGTCCTGAAAATCGACGGCGAGGACTTCATCCTACCCCCGCCGCCACCTCACCCTGCTCCTCGCCCCGAAGACACACTCTTAATCCCACCACCTCCTCCTCCTGAGGTCGAAGAGCAGCTCTCGTTACCTCCGGAGAGCTACGTGGAGGAGTTCCCTCCGTATCCTCCTCCTCCTTATCCAAGCAGTGCTGAGCAAGAAGCTCTGGGGGATGACACGTTAAACATGAAGCCACCAGAGGTCATGGGACAGGTGCCTCTACCACCGGTGAGTACCCATAAGTCTCAGAATATGCTTTTTGTGTGTGGTTTAGTCAGCAGTGGGTGTCAGGTCTGAGTTTTCCAATGACCAGTAGTGACCGTTGCTCTAACATGATTTCCCGTTTGGCCTCATTGTTAGTGACGTGTCTGACCTTGACCCCCGGCTACGCAACTAATCCCAGTATAGAGTCTGTTTTGTTCAAAAAAATGGCAGAAGTTCTATTTTTTGCCCTCTAATCGGATCCACTTCATCTGAATTTGCGTAAGCGACTCCATTCATTGGAAATAAAGCACTTTATCCATACATGAATGCTAAGAGGTCCGTTCTCCCTAAAAGCTCCTTAAATTCTTTTAAATTTAGACGAGGCTCGTTGAGCTGAAATCAATAAAATGACCCATTTTCTTATTGTGCCCGTGTAGTTCTTCTTAATGAGCTGTACTCCAGAAAATCCTGAAAGAGTTCTTTATCAGAGGAGAAAAAGAGCTCTAATCGGCTTGTATAATCCACACCCGATTTCAGTCCCCACAGATTGGGACTCGGGACGCAGGAACAAAAGCAGCTCACAGGAAAGCAAAAGCTTCTCTCGGTGCGACCGGCAGTTCGGTGCGATGAATATCAGCTAAACCACGCATCTGCTTTTCACAGGGCAAAAGGACGAATTTGCGCAAGGTGGGATCGGAGCGCATCAGCCATAGCATGAGGGTGAAGTTCAACCCCTTGGCTTTGCTGCTGGACTCTTCTCTGGAGGGAGAGTTTGACCTGGTGCAGAGAATCATCTATGAGGTTAGTTGTCTTTTCTTGCTGTATCTGCATACTTTATGGCATCCTTGTGCCTTTGTTTATCATGTGGATCATTGATGGAGGTTTTCTTTTGTGGGTTTTTGTTCTGCAGGTTGAGGACCCCAGTCTGCCCAATGATGAAGGTATCACCGCTCTACACAACGCCGTCTGTGCCGGACACACCGAGATCGTCAAATTCCTCGTGCAGTATGGAGTCAACGTCAACGCCGCCGACAGCGACGGCTGGTGAGTTCGAAGCACCAGATCAGTATTTCCATCACTTCTTTCATTTTAATTCTGCAAGTCATTTATGAACTCCTTTTCACATGACTTTAGTAGATGAATTGTGCTTGAACTTTAGCAGGCAGGTTGAATTTCAGTGCATTGGCTTTCCATTGTAGCTGCGATGGAGATCTAAAATCCTGCCTGTTTTTGAATGCTGCGTTTGTTGTGCACCAGGACTCCGCTGCACTGCGCCGCCTCCTGTAACAACGTGCAGGTGTGCAAGTTCCTCGTGGAGTCCGGAGCGGCCGTGTTCGCTGCCACGTACAGCGACATGCAGACGGCTGCAGACAAGTGTGAGGAGATGGAGGAGGGCTACACCCAGTGCTCGCAGTTCCTCTACGGTGTGTATGCTCGTCTCACTACAAAGCAAATCTAGGGCGTTTTATAAGGACCTTGACAGACAAGTACTGGCCAGTATGTATTAATGACCTCAGAAAAGCCTATGCGTCTCGGCTGTCCACTTGTGACCCGATCACCCTGGACAAGTGTGAACAAAGCCAGAGCTCGCTTCATTTATGTTTTTTTTTATTTGTAGTAGAACCCTTTAACTGTATAAGGATTTAATTGAGAATATATATATATATATATAATGTGTATCATTATAATTACATGTATATATTTTGCCGTTTGTTTCCACAGGCGTGCAGGAGAAAATGGGCATCATGAACCGTGGTGTGGTGTACGCACTGTGGGACTACACGAGCGAAGAAGACGACGAGCTGCAGTTCAGAGAGGGGGACTGCATGACTGTGGTGAGGAGAGAGGACGAGGACGAGGTCGAGTGGTGGTGGGCGCGCATGGGCGACAAGGAAGGCTACATCCCCCGGAACCTACTCGGGGTGAGTATCAGGACGGGGCAGTTTGTACTCATGTTCTGTTTACTGTGTGGAAGTGGATGTCCTGTCGAGACAGAATTACAAAAGAGCACCAGCTTGGCCGTTAAGATCGAGTTGTCAAGTCGATAACGTGGTTAAATACGGAACATATTTAAATGTTGGTCAGAGAATCTTTCTGCCGTTTCACAGTAATGGAGGTTTTTTTTCCTTTCTTCTCAACAGCTGTATCCAAGGATAAAGCCACGACAAAGGAGCTTGGCTTAAAACACCCAGAAACGGAGGAGACATGAATCTGTAGGACGTCTGTGGGAAATGCACTCTCACACACACACACTACAGAATCTGGTTCAAGACTTGGAATCAAATGAAGAGACCAAACCATGAAGGATCTTTTTTTTTTTTTTTTTTCCCTTCATATTTTTTTTCTTTGTTTTGTTTGAAGAACAAGTAAAGAAAACCGAACCTCTCATTGCAGACACTGCACTTTTTCTTTTCTACGGTTTCCAGTTTTCTTTGTGCTCTTGTGAGTAGATAAGCAGCTTTGCGTCCTTGTGGAATTCGCCTGTATTGTGGAATACATCTGAATCGTTCTGGTTAATGTCACTACAATGTAGCAGCGCAGATATTTGCTTTGTCTTTGCCTTTTTTCCTTTCTTTCTATCTCTGCAGACGGTTCAGATAATCCTGTTTATTTTTTCAAATCGAGAAACTGTCTAAAGGCATTACGCTGCGATATTTTTTTTTTTACATTTACCATGTAGCAGTGATTAAACAGTATAGTTACTGATCGTGAAAAAGATCTCCAGGTCACTTCAGATGTGAGCTCACACTATTTTCTGCATAAAAGACTGACATGTTCTTACACTGAAGTCCACAAAGCTCTCAAACTTTTGCTAATTAGAGCTTTGAGGCGAGTGCTGTTACCGTAAGTCAGTATTTGTTTTTCCCGTTTTTAATAGAACGTTGAATGTTTGAAAGTTTGAACGTTGAAAGTTTGAAGCAAACGTATCCTATTGGTTCTTATGACAAAACAAGTTATGCACATTTTGCAAAAAGCCTGTTTTGTACACGTAATCAGGTTTTGTTCTTTGGGTTAGGAAAACGTTCACTGATGGTGATGACAGGTGTTTTTTTTTGTTTTTTTCCCTTATTGTCTATACATCCTTTTTGCAATTCTTTTTTTTTTTTTTTTTTTTTTTTTTATATAAATATATGTATATTCTCAGCCTTCTACATTGTCAAAGCAAGTGTATTTATTGTGCCTAATTTCTCATCTCCTTGTCGTTATCTGTAACCTCGTTCAATTACAGTACTTTAAACACTACACGTTTGCATTCTCTTGGTTATCCAAAAAACAAATAAATGTATGTTTAAAAGAGATGTCGTGAAATTGTAGTGTTCACTTGTCCAGACAAGCAATGTGAAGATTGTTTGTGAAACAAAAGTGATAAGAGATGTTTTCTAATCATCAGCAGTTAAGAATAAGCAGAAATATTAGGACAGTATATTGATTTGTATTTGCATGTTAACATACAAGTGTATAATGTATTTGAAGCAGGTTTGATACAAGGTACAGAGCTGCACAGGTAGTTCACTTTGTAGGCAGGAGATGGCGGTGTTTCACTATTCTACCCTTATTGACACAGTACCCAAAACCTGAAGGTATAAATAAGTGACCTTATATTGCAAAATCTTATATTTCAGCTACACTGAGAACACAAGAGCAAGAGTGTAGTCATTGGCTGTAGCTGATCGCAGCCGTGCCTATATTCAGTGTAACCGCACTATTGTGAGGGCGATATACCTCACAATATATTGTTCCTAGCAGAAATACATCCCAAAGACGCTGCACTCGCTGTGTTGTAGGTCACGTTTATTTGTAACATTCCCAATAAAGGTGGACTTGGTGTCCTTTCTTCCATTTCTTCTTCATCTGACAGGCTTTCATGTTTTAAGTCAACAGTTCAATTCCTGAAAAGTATTGTTTGCCATGTCGGCTGATGCTATCGCTAACACCACTGTAGCAAACTAGGAAGTGGATTTTTTCCTGATGAGCGGGAGATGCACACAACGAGACCTGGGTCCCACTGCTGTTATAGGGAATGTAAGCACTCGGCTCGACCAGTCAAATTCTCTGGATTAATGGCCGTACCCTTTTTCTTCCTTACATAGTGGTGATCAATCAATTCAATTTTTGTTTCATCTGACAAACGATCACTCCTCCAGCAGGCTGGGGATCACCTGTAAACTTTAGCCTGGCTTTTTTTTAATGCCAGTCTCAAGTATGGGCTTCTTCCATGCATGACAGCTTTTCAGACTATGTTGATGTAGGTCTGTCTTAATGGTGGATGTACATAATTTAATACCTCATGGCTCTCCTTCACCAGTTCCTTTTTGCTGTATTGGGATTCAGTTGAACCTTAAAGTTGTTCCTCTTTCCTGAAGAATGCAGTGTCTGTGTAGCCTAAAGATTCTTATATTAGCGTACAGTTGTTTGTACAGATGCTTGTCGTCCCTACAGTTGTTTGCTGAGATCTTGGTTGAGTTGCTTGGTTTTTTCCCATGGTATCAAAAGCAAAAAGGCACTGGCACTCTACTACGCTCTTTTACAGCCAGATGTACACTTGTAATTATGACAAGTGGCCAATCCGAAGCTTCTAAAAGTCAATACATCAATATCTGGAATCTTGCGGACTGTTTAAAGAGATTGTCAACTTGGTGTATGTGAACTTTTGACCCACTGGTATTCTGATGAAGTAAATTAAAGCTGAAAGACTATAGATTATATTTACAGGTCAGGTGAATGTTGGGGGGGGAGTAGGATGGTGTCGTGCTGAGTTTCCTCGGGGCAGAAGCTGCCTAGCGGGGGACCTTCTGGCACTAACAGTCTGCTGCGCTACGTTATGCTACGTTAGATCTTGGAGATTATTATTTAAACATGTATATATTACTATATATAAAATCTGTACACCTGCTCATTCATGCAACCATTCAGTCAGCCAATCACGTGGCAGCAGCACAATACGTAAACTCATGCAGGTCCAGGTCAAGAGCTTAAGTTCACCTCAAACATCAGAATGGGACAAACACGGCTGATCTCATGAGATTTCCATGCACAATTTTCTCCACACAGAATGGTGCGGAAAACAAAAACCATCCAGAGTGGCAGTTCTGCAGGAGGAAACCGCTTGTTGATGAGAGAGGTCTGACTGTTTGAGCTGACTGGAAGGCTATGATCACTGAAATAACCACTCTTTGCAGTCGTGGTGAGCAGAAAAGCATCTCGGAACGCACATCATTGAAGCAAACGGGCTGACGATTACATCGGGTCCCACTCCTGTCAACCAAAACCAGGAATCAGAGGCTACAGGCTGAACGTCTTCTTTTTATTATTATTTTATATTATTAATTGATGATATTAACAAGATTCACATGTACGAAATCTGCAGCAGATAAAATCTGCGTTCGGTCTGTAAGCCACGTCTTGAATAAACGATTGGGTTGAAACGTGACTGATGATTTCAACTCGCTCTAATGAGTTACACCTCGGTCGTTTACTTGCATTAATTTAGGTGGATGATGCACGCCGTCACGGGAATGCTTATCGCCTCATATGCTGAGAAATGTATTTAGCTTTAACTCGATTTAATTTTCATCTCTTAAGGCTTCAACTGTGTTGATTTACGTTCTTTCAACGTTCTCTCTTCTACAGTACCAACCTCGATGTGCATGACTCTTCTAAATCTACTTCTACCACAGCGCTGCTCACTCCTGAATGATCAGAAGGTGTTGAATGATTTGCTATAACGTCAGCTTTGTCAGTCGTTCAGGCTACAAGACAAATTGCAGGTTAATGTTAATGTGCCTGTTCTGATCATGCCAGACAAAACTCATAAACAGATCATTGATATGGTGATGATTTCTGTGAAGAGATGTTTATTTAGCATTTATTGAAGGACACTGCGCTTTGTAACAGTCACGGGTAAAGCTGTATGTTTATATTATTTACTGACAGGGGAAAGTCTTCAGTCTGCATGGTATTGCTGTTTGATGGTAGCTCGACAAGCTGTGTTTTTTTTTTAAGAGATAGAAAAAAAAGGAAAGGGTGTGGGAACAATTGTTTACATTGTATGATATACCTTTCTTGCTGTGCCGGCGTTCCATTCCACCAATGGAATGAAAATCAGTTTATCAGACATTTTCAATCTGAATAATTTCATTGCCGCAGGTCTGTTATAAGGTAAGTCAGGACACTGTCGGGTTTCAGTGTGTAGAGTATCGTGACTGTGTTTAGCTGCCGGTGAGCAGGGTGATGGGAAATGAGAGGGCTGCGACAATTCACGTCTCCACAATAACACCGGCAAAGAGATAAATCGGACAGCACTAAAGTTCCTGACAGTTAAATACAACTGCTACAATAAAATTAAAACATTTAAACCTAGTAGGCTAAGTAAAAAACAGACATACATATAAAAACTGCTAATTAAAGTCCTGAGTGTCTATTAGCTCATGAGCCATTAACCATTACTATGGAGTGTGACATCACACATAAATTCAATGCTGAACACGGGCCCCCCCAAAACCGGTGCACATTTTTTTGTAAGAAGAGTTAGTAAACAAAAAAAAAAGTCAGCTTCAGGAAATTGTTGCGGTATAAGAGCAATAAAACATTTCAGGATATGCTGTTATTTGAAAATAATCAGTATCCGCATCACAGCACGCTTGTCTTTCACTATTTACCCATCTGGTCATGTTTAATCCTTCACTTAACAGCTGTTACTTGTTAATGTCCAGTAAATTCTCATAAAAACACAAAACGTATGTAGTCATTTTATGCAGTTATTTCGTATATATCGTCTCGTAGGTGTCAATAATTATGGAATTGAGCGTGTAGAATTGAATTTTCAGTAAACAGTCTGATTCAGTTAGGTGATTGTGGCATGTTTTCAAGTAATAACACCTTTAGAAAGCTCTCTCAGAAAGCACTGAAGCAGTTGTATTTGTTTTCTGGGAACATTGCTGCTTTTCCTTTAATAAGATGAGAATTGCTATAGAATCGTAATGTAAATTGTGTCTTAAATACATAGGATAATAGACATTTTCTGATGTGTATTATGTAAATATGTTTATTTATGTCAGTGTTTGCGACAGTTTTGAAGCTTTTAAAAAACAAGTTTAATGCTTCGCTGCAAAGTCATCAAAGTTTTCCTCATTTACTTCAGTTTCTAGCTGTAGCGTATTTCTGTAATGGCTTTTTGATGTGTATACTAAGTGGATTTTTAAATCGTGTTATTAACTGAATTCAATGCCTTGTGACACTATTTTTAAAAGCTTTTTGATGGGTTATGTGAAAGAAATGCAATACCGGTTTGATCCACAAGTAGGCAGTGTGGTCATATTTGACACCAGCAATAGAGCCAGGAGCACAGAAATTAAATGAGTTTGTGTCACTTGTTCACAAAAATATACCATCTGCTTATACAATAGGGTCCATTACCACAAACTACAATTTATATATGTCAATTTATGAAAGCTCAAAATCCTTCATTTTTTTCTTATGTTGCGCATTTCTTATGGCCTTTGGCAGACGCCCTTATCGAATCAGCCGGGATTGGGTCCTGTGCGCCAGATGGATAAGTGATATAGATAATGGGTGGATGAATGTTACATAACTGCATGTTTTTTTTAGATGCATTAAATATTAGATTAAATTTAAGTAGTGCGTCCATCAATCAGGTACCTGTGAATTATAGAAACGATAACATTAGAACGAGTGTATCGACATAAACGTAGAAGCTGTTGCTACTGTCTTAGCTGCTGTCATAGAAAATTCATCGTCACCTTCTGACCAATCAGAATTGAGAATTCCGCAACTGAATTGAACACAAACAGAACAAGACTGGTTTGTCACTCAACAAGCGAAATTAGTTTGATTTCTTGGTCTTGTCCTAATTGTTTATCGCTATTCTACCTTTAATGAGAAGCCAAGCATAAACAATTCATTGCAGTTCAGTAAACTGCACAAGCTGTATATTTCATCACTGCCCTCAGGAGCTGATGAACTTTTCCCAGGCTTTCCTCCTATCCGTCTGCTTGTTCTCCTTAATGAGTGCTGTGCAAGCAAATTAATGGGATGTTGTGTTCTTTTCTGGAGCTAGCTAACTGTTATGGACGTGTCGTGGAAGCTTATTAACAGCAAGGATGACGGCGATGCAGCAGTTGCTACTCAAAGAGAGAACTATGCAGATGTTGTACATTCTTAGCCAACACATCAAATTTAATATAATTTGCTGTATCTTGTTAGCCTTGTGCACAAATGGTAATTGGCCAAGATCCAACCATGCAAATTCTGCGATACTGTAGATCTTGGTTTTTGTTGGTTGGTTTTGAAGAGCAAAGCAAATGTTCAATCATTCTTCAAAAGTTAAAAGATAAAATCATGTGTACAAAGAATCTACAACTTGAACCTAGTACCTGAGCGTAACTACAAATTGATAATTATATTTCCATAGATTCCAAACTTGTTACACCTAGGTTTATTATTTGTTTTCATTTAGACCTTTAAAGTTCTCATTATAAATGACAATGAACACCTCTTGTCTCATTACCAATCCAATCAGTCAGTTAATACCCCAGTGTCTTTTAATATATACTGTATCTATTTATTCATCCATCCATTATCTATACCGCTTTATCCGTCTGGGTCGCGGGGAAGCTGGAGCCAATCCCAGCATGTTCGGGCG
>JAQQZX010000013.1:5496598-5518318 GCA_030068355.1 Notoglanidium maculatum
TCAGCCATTTGTTGCCCCCGTGCCAACTTTTTTGAGACCTGTAGAAGGCATCAAATTTGAAATGTGCTCATTTAGTGGATAAAGGTGTACAGTACAATTTCCCAGTTTGAACATTTGTTATGTTATCTATGTTCTGTTGTGAATAAAATATTGGCTCATGTGGTTTGAAAGTCTTTTAGTTTTCATTTTATTCAACTTTAAAGAATGTCACGACTTTTATGGAATTTGGGTTGTGTTTTAGTGTTTGCTTTAATGTTGATGCGTTGCTTGGTCTTTTATTTTGCAAATTAAAAGAAAATGATACAAGTCTCCCTTTTGTCTTTCTGGATATTCATGTTTTCTCTCTCTAGATTTACATCCTGCCATTCACAATGAGATTTTCAGGGCTATTTCTGGTTTAATCAAAAACTCAAATAGATCAATAGAATCAAGTAGAATTACTTTAGAATAAGACTATGAAGTGGTTGCTTCTGACTTCGGAGACGCAGCAATATCTACTAGCAAGTAGTGGTATCTTGAAATGACATATATTTGGATTGTTGAAGACAAATAATAGCAGCAAAGCAGAGCTACAAATCCTGAGTAGAATGCCTCTGATATATTTGAAGTAATTAGCAGTTCTTGATGCCTATGTCATGGGCAGGTTTGTGGTCGGCTTTGGCCAATATCATTGATATTGGGCCAGAGCCCTGTGATTCATAGCCATGCTGATGATTTGTGGCAGAGTTGTTAACTTGTTGTTGTGACTCCTTTGCTAACTGAAGCTCTTTATGGCATTGCTCATGCTTGGAGAGAGAATGCGATGATGTGCATTTTCTCCCCCACACACACATTCCTTAGAACTGTGTGCAGAAATCTATCCTTCCTTTGCTTCACACTCAGTCAATCAAATTCTCTGATATGGTATGCTGACCTGAGATGAAGCCAAAGAAATACAGTAATACAATATGAGCTGCACAAAACTCAGATGGCTTATATGGCATTTCTTTCAGTTTTGACTGTCAAGATGAGTTTTTTTATATTTGATATTGAAAGCTGTAAAAAAGGTCAAGTCAGAGAGTTTGGGTGTTCATGCAATTTGTTCCCCACCCTTGTCCCAGAGTACCCTTTTGTCAACTGTATCTTCTATCCTTCTAGTGGTTTTACCTGTTTCCAATAAACCTGATTGAACTAATCAGTTATTTAATAGTCCTTCTTGAATCGAAATGGGTGTGTAAGAGCTGAAAATACTAAATTGTGCAGAATAGAGGGTTTTCCAGAAACATGATTGGGAACATATAGTTAATTTACTGTTAAATTTAATTAAGTACACACAGTGAGGGATAATACGTGCTTCGTGTATATCATCCGCATACAATATTGGCGCATGATATAGATAAAAAGTAACCAAACGTTTTGTCGATATGTGAACAGTTAGTATGATTGAAGCCTATATTGTAACCTAATTACATTTAGCTGTAAATTAGCATGATAACTATGACTAAAAGTGACAATTAGTCACAATCACACTCAATACATTCATGGTTTTATTTGCTACTTAATGCTTATTCAGCAAGAGTCCATATAAAATACTGTAAATAAAAATATTTTTATATCTAATTAAAGCAACAACAATAAAATCAGAAATGGACTATCACTGTCAGTATTTGCACTTGTGTGACAGTGGAGATGATACTGATGCTATGTAATGATACTAGTTCCATTGGCCTTGATCCATGAAAAGCTTTTCAGAATATCACCAAGCACAAATAGTCAGCATGAAATCTACAGCTAGCTTGCTAAACAAAAGAAAAATGAAAAGGATTCAGAGCAGCATATCATGCTATTTATTATAAAATACTATGATATTTTGGTTAGAATTCTTTAAAAAAAAATTTATTTGTATTCATATTTTCATGGACCTTCACAAAAGAAATGTTAATGACATTACAACTAGGAATCAGACTATAGGAAGGAAGTACTGGTGTTAGGATGGAGGGCAACTTCCAGACTGAGGGGAACTCCCAGGCTGACTCAAGCAGTGCGATGAACAGCCCGGGCTTACAAGCTAACATCTCGATACAGAGGAGCAGCGACACTCCTACGTGAGAAGATTAACTCTAACCTGTCGTGACTAACATTCACTGTATGAATCGCATGATAGAACTTGTGGTCCATTATGATGTGAAACACATAACATAGACGAGTCATTTTCAGATCTTCATTGACTCTCTGGACTCATTTTTCCTCTCAAAACCCAAAATATATGAGAGGGTTTCAGTCTCCAGCTTCTGATTTGAGGATGCATGCTCGCAGGATAGGAAGAGCGTTTGACGTGCACTGCCTGTCCTCGTCTTGTACATCTGTGACGGCTCTCTGGGAGAGCTATCCAGCCTTGGTCAAACTCTTTGGCAATTGTATCAAAGACAAATCAAGATCCACCATGGAGTGGGCCAGATGTCTAAAATGACACAGTGGCTTTATTTAATGGAAATGGCGTAAGTAAAAGATTCAATGGAGACCTTGTAGGACTTGTGCCTGTTTTTTCAAAGATGCCACACCTGTCAGTGCCAATCCTGAGGCTGGTGTTGCATTGAGAACGCTGAGGTCTATGAAACAAGACAAAGGTATGAAAGCAAGATGCTTGAAGGAGGAATTTGAAAATTTACACAAGTTCAAGGAGTGAATGTGTCTTAGCCAAATGACAGGGATCATCAGAAGGAAGAGGTCATCTGTGAACAATTTTTCTTTTTCCTGGCCGACAACATTGAGCACAGGCTGAATGACAATGGAATTATTTCTACTGCGGCTGCTCTATATCGATCAAATTGGCCATCTGATGAAGACGAGCATATCCTATATATTGATGGCAAACGTCTCACTATACACAAGACTCTTGCTTTTGAGGCCACAACCACCCCGATACTCCTCAAGGAATTCCATCCACAAATTCAAGTGCCAAGGTGTCACAGGAGAGTATCTCCGCAAAGCGCTCACCAATGTCTCCATGCTCTCAGTGTCAACAGCCGAGTGTGACAGTGGATTCAGCACCATGAACAACGTTGCGTCCATCCCTGCCCAGAAACTGGGTGAAAGAGGGGCATGTTTTGGCATGCCTGACTGAGTGGCACTATCAATGGTGCTGAAAAGGGGACTTAATTCCTGCATGTTTAGTTTTTTTGTGTATGATAACAGCCCCTATCTTTCTGCATGAGGAAAGGACAAGCTTACTGAGTTTTCTGTGCTTCCATTTAAAGATATTAGATGTAACCATGGCAGCCTGAGGAAGGCAGGTGTAAATCCCCGTGACATTCTGCGGAGACTACACACTAATCCCATATCTAACTTGTGCTATTGTATCTACATGGGATCTAAATTGGTCTGTAATTTCTTGGTGAGGTGTGACACGGCCATCCTACAACTGGTTTCTTTAACCAAATAATTACTAGCTCGCATTCGTCACTAATGCATACCCCCTTGCTTTTCTTCTCCATAACACCAGCTGGTTAATTTGCCTTTATCTTTACATCTACAGACAAAGACTGGCTCATCACAGCTTGGCCTCTTGATCAGTGTAGCACAACACCCTTGTAGACTTTCATCAGTCTCCATGGGGATTCCGGTCTTTCTTTTTCTGTATGATTATGGCTTGATCCATCTTGCTTTTTTTAAAGGATGAAGTGGATTTTTTAAAGGACCTTCAATGACTAAAAGCACCCAAAATGACTCATCTATCCATTATGATGGCTATGCTTTAAAAAAAGAAGTGCTTAAAAAAACGAAAGAAAAAAGAAAGTCCAAACAAGCTCTTGTATCAACATCAGAAAGGTAAGAGATCATTGATAGCACAAAGAGGAAATTAAAATTGACCGAATCATTTAATCTTCATTAGCAGCATTGAGAAAGTGAGATGTAGCTTTTTTGTTAATAAAAATTGCTGTTCTTTTTTGAGGAAGTGCAATCAGGAGCAGTATATCACATGGAGAAATGGCCAGTGGAGCATATTAAAAGCATTACATAACACGTCTGCTGCATGTGGTTGACAGATTTATGTGACAGAAGGAATTGGGTGAGGAGAAAAGAAAAAAGGAAAAAAAAACCTGTCCACGACATCTATACCCACTTTAAGAATAGCCCCAGGGTCATATATTGAGAAGATGCTGCATCATATTTTTTCTATTTCCCACTGCAGTGGCACTTTTGTAGTTACCAGATCAATATAACTAATAAACTAGTGCTCAGTGTAAAAAATCAGACATAGCTTAAGTCATAATGATTTTTTTTTTTAAATTGATGGATTCTTAAATCTCACCTCATAAAAAATCAATAACGGATTCTTTTTGATGTCCCTTGCCATGAATCAGAGAAGGTGTCTGGATCAGACAGAAAGAACATGTTATTCTGATCTGCTTTGGTCTAATCTTCATACAGACAACTAAAGAATGATTGCCATCGAAGCATTTAATAACTTCGAAATGATTTTCTTTATCCAATGACTACATTAAAAGCTCCAGAAAGCTCATTGGTTGTGGCATTTAAAAGCTTCTTCACCTGCTGGAAATCAGTGCACAGAGTGTCAATCAGATAGTCAGTGTCAGTGCAGATAGTCAATCAGATTTATCCTTCAACATTCTGAAGGTTGTTGCCAGAAAAGTGTACTACAGTTATCAGATGCTCTGTATCACATTGATGGAATGTATGAAGCTAAGACTAGTGTGCGCCCAATGATAAATACTAACACATCCTCCTCAACTATGAGGAACTGAACAAACATTGCAAACATGCCTTGCACTCATGTGCTCCTGTTGATTGCAGTAAAAAATGGAAATGAGAGTGAAGTCTTGGTTCTTTTTTACCAGGTGGTAGAAATCTATAGAACCCAGAAGTGCTCACAGAAAGAACAGGTCAAACTTCTGCTAGACAGTAACCCAAGCTCAGGATCAAACTGTGGACTACCCACCGCACCACTGTTCTCACACATCCAGTTTCAGAATTACACAGTTCAATTATTGGAAATACTTCAGAATAGATATGATTCTAACTTAATAGTAATCTGTTTGGAAGGATCTCACAAAATGTAATGCCTGAACGGAATTGGAAAAACATTTGAAATTGAAATAGTGTGAATGTCATCAGATGACAGGGAACATCTAAACCAGGAGGCTTGCTGAAAAAATATTTGGGCTGTATATGAGGAAAAGCACTGTTACGCTCTGTTAAATATATGCACTCGGAGAGCGCACACATCTGCGAAGGACTATAGTCGACTATTCTATGATGCGCAAATCTGCAACCGCAACCATTTTATAAGTCTGGATATATTTCCAGTGGAGTCATCATATGTATGTTTCTACATTGGTTATGTTTCATCAGTATTAAGCTTTACTGCCATCTACTGGATTTTAAGATGTATGGCATTGTTGAGTGCAGACTTCTACCAAATGCTGTATCTCGCAATGCTAGCTAAAGAGAAACAAAATTTGTGGATCTGCCCGATGACTTGCATCTGCTCCAAAATTTAATATGTTCTTCCTTGGCCCAAGCAACACCCTTCCACCAAGTTTCGTGGGAATCAGGTCAGTGGGGTTTGCGCAATGCTGCTAAGAGGCAGACAAACAAACAAACAAACAAACCACACCAAAAACATTACCTTCTTGGTGGAGGTGATTATGAATGATGCTTTGGGATCGTTTTGGTCTAGGGTTTCTTGGGAAGATTGATAAATTCATGAATTCTATCAACTACCATGAAATATAAAGCTGGTTAATTTTAGACGTGGTGGAAATAGATCTTAAAAAAAAAAGAAAAAAGGTCCCATATCTTTTTCCAAATCAATGTTTTGTAATGGCTATCTGATACTCTGACTTTGAACCATAATGAAATCCAGTATTCCTAAACATATACAACAAAAACCTAAAAATATGAAGGAGCTTTAAATGTCTTGCAGGAAGTAGTGCTACTAGTGTTAGATGTTACAGAAAGAGCAATATGAATCTATAGTGCTGTTATTGTTGTGTGTGTGTGTGTGTGTGTGTGTGTGTGTGTGTGTGTGTGTGTGTGTGTGTGTGTGTAAAGAAAAAGGTGCCTCTGAACTCTGTAGCATGATAAATGAATCTAAAAGGTTTTTTTTTTAATTGTCCAACTGACTTTATGGAGTAGGTCTCCCAAAGAAAATGCCATTGCACATACCTTATGATGAAATGTCATGATATCCTTTACGTACTATGGATGGTCTTTTACCTTTTCAGATTCTGTGGCCTTCCCTTTCAAGATACTGTGGCAGCCCCACACTGAGTGACATTTTTAAGTCGTGCCATTTTATCTACTTGGGATCTAAATTGGTCTGTGATTTCTCCACTTCCTTTGAGTGATGGGGCGGGGGAATGGTCTTTAAGCCATTTCACTGAGCTGCATCACTGAAGAAAAATGGATGGTCCTAAAGGAAAAGTGCTGAGTTTTAACCAAACAATTATAATTCCTCATCTCTTCATAGCCCGCTGGCCAGCTCATTCATAACACCAGCTGTTTCATCTCTTCATCCATAGACACAGACTGCCTCATCACAGCTTGGCCTTTTGTTCAGTGAAGCAGAATAACCTTGTAGACTCTCATCGCCCTCCATGGGGGTTCCAATCATTCTTTTCCCACATACAGTTCATTTAACTCACTTTATGTAGGCTTGATCCACCTGTAAAAGAGAAGGAGACTATAGAGACATACTGCTCTTACAGGGTTTTTTTTTCAGCCCCAGGTTTTTTTTATTTTTTTTAGTCCTCTGGAGTCTAAGATGCCATAGTAAAACATTGATTTTATGCTCGTGCAGCCATTTCTGGGCTGATTTTGATGTTAGCATCCTTTGAAGGATCCATCAATAGCCAAACATGTAAATTTAATTTTCCATTGTTATTTTCTCTTATTCTTTTTAAGGATGGCAATAGCAATTCTGCATTGACTTCCTGCTATGTAGCACTAGCCAGACTTTCAAGTGTACTGTATGCTAACCTTCTGAATTCAACGTCCGTGACGTTTTTTTTCAACACTGTTTGAAATGTGACTATTGTCACATGGTTGATTGTATTAGTAACTAAATCAATCAATACAAATGTAAAACATTACTACGATACCAATATCGAGATGGAATTTTGACCCATACATATGGTTTAAAACACAAACCAACAAGATTTCTGATTGGTCTAGGTAATGAATAACAAAAATGTACGATTGGTCATATTGTCTTGCAAGCTGTGGGCCTGAATGCAAGCTAAGGTCCAGTATGAAAAATGAAGAGTGAAAATATAAAGCTATGAAGCTATGAGGTTCCCATCAGGAAACCATGGGTCTCTGCAACTAGACAATTTTTTTAAATCTTATAATCATCTGTATACATTTTATATAAATAAAATTTGTAATCAGTTCTCCAGTACCTACAAAGGCTAAATTACTCCTAGAGTTTCAGTGCTTTGACAGTTTTATGCTGACCATCTGGTTTAACTAATCACAGTGATTTTCAGTGTTCCTGCCAGGGGTACCATCAGATCTATCCTCATTTATAAAATCTTAAAAGAGTAATAACTGAACCCATAAATTACATCCAGGTTTCTTTATCCTAAGCACATATTGCCTTCAGCCCAGTAATGAAATTCATGCCCATTTCTCAAATATACCATTAGCTGTGTGGCGCAAAAGAAAAATATCATTTGGACAGAGAAAGCCTTACAAATCAGTGCTCAGACCAACTCAAGACTATTATCACACTAACTGTTTGTTCTGTAGAAGAAGAAAATCCAAGCCTACTGTTGTAGCCAGCTTGTTTTACCTTATAGTGGATAATAGTGGAGGAACGAACTGAATTATAATACATTTATATCAGTAGAAAGTCCAGAAAATCCAGAAATAAGATTGCTTTCGTATTTTTATGTATACCACCATACATAAAAACCAATCAAACTCCAGATTTAGCTCTCCTCCAGCGAGACTCTTCAGCAGAAAAGTTTACTGCATGGAAATTGATTTAAAAGACACATAGTTAGACTGGGTACATTAACTTTAATACTCATAATCATTCAGTAATGAAGTCATACAATTTCCCATATCATATCATTAACCAGAGATAACAATTTACAGTAACTGGAGTACTGGGACATGCAGCAACATTTCTTTTACATACAACACACACAGCTTTTGAGAATTTTCTATTGACATAATCATTAATGTAGTTAATTATTGTTAACCCTTTTAATTTTTCTATTTATCCATTCATCCATCCATCATCGAAACCACTTATCCGTCAGACAAGTTAGAAAGCAAATCTAAATTTGACATAGAGCTATACAGGAATCACAGTCCAAAAATGCAGAGCTGTGGGTCTTGGATTTGCTTTGCAAAACCAATAATTCATTCATGTTCGGGTGATCCGTTCACCCAGACAAATGAAATTTGGCAGCTTGCTCTTCACACAGCCCAAGAGCAGTTCTGTGAAAACAGCCAAAAAAATCCCAACGTGTTTAAAGTTCTTACTTGCTTGGCAAATATAATCAGAGTCAATAAATGAAGAGCTAAAAAGGAAGAAATGCAATAATTTGTTCTGAACTATTTCATTTTCTTTGTGATTTTTGTATATTTGTGACTATTGCTGGTACAAAATGAAATATTATGCTTTCTTATGACCAGGCAGGAAAAATAATTATTACATGTAATATTAAATGTAAAGCAAAGACAGAGGCTTCAAGACCATTATATATGTCTAAAATATCCAGTACATTTACAGGTCTCATTGCTATTGCATTTTCTTTCAGCCTTTTATAAGTATTAATCTGAATCTATCCCGAATTACTGTACATAAGAGACTGATATTGTGTTACCTAACTATTACCACAACAAATTCAATAAAGTCTTCTGTCATTCTTTGGGTTCCACTCTATTCAGACAGTAAAGGGAATCTGATGCTACAGAACATTATTACCATAATCTTGACTTCTGTCATAGACATCTCATTAAATCCCTAAATATGAGGAATGAAATATCTGTGAGTCTGTGTCATTTATAAACTCCTTTTTATGCTGGTGTTGTGGTTTATGATGTGGTTTTTATTCTGGTGTTGTAATATTGTCTGTTCAAAATCTGTTAGATATATCAAGTATTATATTATACTGCTGTTTTTATTTTGTTTGTCTTGTTTTTGTTTTTGTCTATGAGTTGAAAGTGACACCAGTAGACCATGATATTAGAAGAAGAGACATTGTAGATGGGCAGCTATTTGATGATATTGATGATGATGATGACAGAAAAAGATAAGGAGAGTGATATGCCATTATTCTCAGCTGGGTAAATAAGTTTTGAAAATAGATTATGTGTGCATTAACAAACTTTAAAATAGAATATTGAGAAAGTGTTCAATGATTTTTTTACAATGAATACATTATTTGTGCTGTATGTGTGAATGCAATTGAGTTTTATAATTAAATCATTCGCATAATTAAAATGATGTAAAATCTGTTGCTTTTTAATTTGTGTTTTACAGATATTTCATTTTAAAAATCCATTCAAAGTTTAAAAAATATAATTTGTCATCTCCAGCAACCACTATAATAAAAACACCAGTACATCTGCAGATTCATGCAATTATCTAATCAGCCAATCATGTGGCAGCAGAGCAAAGCTCTAAATCATGCAAATGAAGATCAGTAGCTTCAGTTAGTGTTTACATCAAACATCATAATGGGACAAAAATGTGATGTTAGTGACTGTGGCGTGTTTGCCGGTGCCACATGTGCTGGTTTGAGTACTTCAGAAACTGCTGATGTCCTGGGATTTTTCTCATTCTCTAGCATTTATACAGAATGATGCAAAAAGCAAAAAAACATTTCAGTGAGTGCCAGTTCTGTGAGGGGGAACACATAATCACTCTTTAAAACCGTGGTGAGCAGAAAAGCATCTCAGAATGCGCAATTCATTAAACCTTGAGATGAATGGGCTACAATGGCAGAAGACCACATTAGTTACCACTCCTGTCTCTTTAAAGAGTCTGGAAGATTCCAGAAATTGATTGGCCAAATGATATAATTATCTTAAGTGGGAGCAAAATCCGGTGGCACGGTGGTGCAGTGCAGCTGTAGCTTCTCACAGCAAGAAGGTCCTGGGTTCTATCCCCGGGTCACCCAGGGTTCCTTTCTGTGCGGAGTTTGCATGTTCTCCCTGTGCACATGTGGGTTTCCTCCGGGTGCTCCGGTTTCCTCCCACAATCCAAAGACATGTAGATTAGATCAACTGGCTACTCTAAATTACCCATAGGTGTGAATGCGAGCGTGTGTGGTTGTTTGTCTGTGTTGGCCCAGGGTGTACCCCGCCTCTCACCCAAAGATGCTGGGATTGGCTCCAGCTTCCCCGCTACCCAGATGGATAAAGCGGTATAGATAATGGATGGATGGATGGATGGGAGCAAAATCCAAGCAACTCTGCAAAAATCTCAGTCCAGTCCAGTTAATTTGAATATGTTTAGCTTAGGTGTATGAAAACTTCAGTCCTCAACCGCATGCTGTTAAGCTGTGTAAACATATTAATGCAAACATATTAGCGACTGTATCAATGAAAGTGTAAATTAAAGTAAAGTGCACAGGCCTCTACAGAGTAAGCTGGCCATTACAACATACCAGTATGTTTATTACTGAGGTTTGGCTTCATGGAATTATAATTGCTGAACTAGACAGCACAATTTAATTCCTAACTACATACAACAACTAACTACATACAGGCATGGGAAAAAGAAAATACACCCTCCAGTGTGTTCAGCTCTACGTATTTATTAATCAGGGCTTAAACGACAGGCCCAAAGTTCTCCAAAATGATATTAAAGACTGAAAATCACCTGGTTTCTGAATGGTGGTGAGAACCAAACAATTGTTATTTAGGCCCTGATAAATAAAAATATAGAATTGAAGTTGGGTGTTCTAGTGCTCAAAATATATTATGCACGGATGTTTGGCCCCAAAGTCTGAACATAGCAAAATAATAAAATCCATCAAATCTCCACAGGTTCATCTATCTTTTGCATATGATACATTTACATATTTTGCATACTGTATGATAAAGTAATGGAACATCACTTAAATGTTGGTAGGAACTCCTTCAAGAAGAAATAGAAATGGGAAACAGGATTTGTAGAGACTTGTACAATAGTCTTAGTCAAGTCTTGCATAAGTATGCATGAGCATGGGACACCGGTCCTCCCCTATGTGCATATGTGCATGAATATTCTATTCCATGCACATGAATATTGTTCGGTTAAATTGTTGGCTAAATGAAAAGGTTGAACTGCAGCCAGGTCTGTTCTGCTCTAATTCCTGGCAAAAATGAAGCACAAACCAAAGCAAAACAGCATTAAACCAAACCAGAACATAGCCATAAAACCTACCAATTTATTGCAAAAGACCTCATTTATTGACCTTTATTCTAAAAGTCTTTGTGAGCACCCGGTTGTGTCAGATTCTGAACAAAACTCAAGGGTTGGTGGTGCATTCAAAGCACAGATGGAACCCTGGGGGTGAGGAGCCTGCTTGAGTTCACAAAATAGATTAGCAATTCATTCCCCACCCCAGTGCTGATTTGGGACATGTTTCACATGAATGAAAGTGATGACAATTCATTAATGTATAATTGTATCGATCACAGTATCTAAGTGTCAGTTTGACCGTCCAGTACAACAGTCTAGTCTCTCTCTCTCTCTCTTTCTCTCTCTCTCTCTCTCTCTAACATTCACACCTATTGATTTTCATTGATATTTCTCTAAGAACATTAATGTGAATGAGTGTTGTAACTGTGGGTAATTGGGATCTGTTTTTGTCAGGTGTTCAACTTCCATATCAATGTTAAATTGCTTACAGTAAAGGAAGAGTGCCAAATTGTTGTGTCTGGCATTTTATCAGCTCAAAGCTTTGCCAGACCTTTGAGTGATTCCTAAATTGCTGAAAAGTATATGTAAAAAAAGGAAAATAGGAAATGCGTCGCTCATTCAGTTGCAACCCTACAGGATATCAACATTTGTTTGCAACAAGAAGAGGGAACGCTCTTGGAGTATGACATAATAAAGGAATCAAATAGTACATGATCGGCTCTGGTGGTGCTGTCCGGAAAATGGATGCCACACGCTGAATTTCTGTGGACTGCTGCTGCTTCAGTGCGATCACAGTCCAGTCAAAGACTCATGACTATGATTACACTCAAGGCAGGTGAACAGGTGTTTAGTGTCATTGATCTTGCTTCCACATACTGGAAGATTCCACTTCATCCCAGATATGAGGGGGAAATGGAAGGTTTTACTTGTGTTGTTCCAGTTACAGATGATGCTCATGGGAATTTACAATACCCATGTTTTCAAAGTTTAATGGAACTAATACTTTGTGTCCACCACTGCGATGTTTGTTTAATTTTCCTTGATGACTGGCTGGTTTCTCTCAACATCTTCAGCAGTTAAATGAAATCTCTCAATGTTTTCATGTAGCCACATCCAGATAGAGTAAGACCTGCCTCTTAGAGTAGAATAACAACTCATATTTTTGCCTCCTTATCCAAGATTTATCCCTCAATTCATGTAATTTACTTCTGTACTTTAAGCCGTAGTCCTTAGGGTGCATTATGGGAAGGTTGGATGATCAGTAGATATCTTCTATAGGTGCTATGTGGTTTCATTCGCAAGCAATAATCCCGGTCAAAATCAAGCCTCACCTTCATGTCTCTGAACTCCAATAATGCTGAGTAATTGCTATTTCTCAGAGAACAGCTAAGGGTATTGGTGCAGACAAGCTCCAATCATGTCATCATTTTCCACCATTCAAGGAAACTAATCAATTCTGACTTGCTGACATTTCCACCATCATTTAAGTGCTATCACAGAAGAAGACTTTTTTCCCCACTGGAATGAGTTGAGGCTAATAGTGTGGCTGATTGTGGGTTTTCTTAGGAGGGTTGGGCTTGGCTTACAATTTATTCTGATATATCGTTAGTAATGTTTGAGGTAGTCAAGGAAAAGCAAATGAAGTCAATTCTTGAAGTCGATATGTTGGAAGCAGGAAAAATGACAAGTGTAAGGAAGGACAACTGGTGAATTGCCGACAGGGTCATGGCTGCCCAAGGCTCACTGATGCGTGTAGGGAGCGAAGGCTAGCCCGCCTGGCCCGGTCTCACAGAGGAGCTGCTGTAGCATAAATTGCTGAAAAAGTTAATGCTGGCTATGATAGAAAGGTGTCAGAACACACAGTGCATCGCAGCTTGCTGTGTATGTGGTTATGTAGCTGCTGACCGGTCAGAGCTCCCATGCTGACCCCTGTTCACCACTGAAAGAGCCTACAATTTGCACGTGGGCATCAGAACTGTTCCATGGAACAATGGAAGAAGGTGGCCTGATCTGATGTAATATGTTTATCCAGTGGAGGCGGTGTGATGCTCTGGGCAATGTTCTGCCGGGAAACCTTGGGTCCTGGCATATGGTTAAATGGAGTGTTTAAAAAGCTTAGTACCCAGAAAGGAAAACCACTCATTTTAAGAAGAGTGGACGTGTTTATTCTCACAGTGAGAAGCACAAAGCTGATGTGTTTCATTTGTAGTGAAACCATGACCATTGTGAACAGTAATAAAGGTTCACTATGTGACCAAACATGCAAATTTCAAACACAGCTACCCACAGATCACAGATAAGCTTTGTCTGACGCTGAAAAACGTGTATGAATGTAGTGACACATGAGAAAACAAAAGATGAAATGAAAACTGTATAGATCAGCTGTATCTTGTACTTCATGGGATGCATTTGTTTCACTTCTGTGTCCTCTCTGGACCTGTGGAAATTGAGAAATTGGACCTTCAAAAATTCCCCAAATCTCAATCTGATCGAGCGTCTGTGGGATGTGCTGCACAAACAAGTCTGATCCATGGAGGCCTCACCTCATAACTTACAGGACTTAAAGGATCTGCTGCTTAACGTCTTGGTGCCGGATACCACAGCACACCTTCAGAGGTCTTGTGGAGTCCGTGCTTTGGGTCAGAGCTGTTTTGGTGGCACAGGAGGACGTACACAATATTAGGCAGGTGGTTTTGTATGTTGTTCATACAGATATTTGAAAGTTTTAAAAATGCTTGATTTCTGTTTATCTTTTTATTGCACATTAAGAATGTTACAACTGACAGGTCAGACATATACACTTATTTATGGTATTATTATTATTATTATTATTATTATTATTATTATATGCAGAAATGCATTATTAAACACAGTATGATTATAAACATCTACAAATCACTAAATAGCATCCTGTTGAAGTGATAATCATAGCCATCTGAGGCTACCGATTCAGTTTCCTATTCTATTAGACATGGTTAGATAGTTCTCTTTTCTATGTCTAGAGGAGGCATGGTTTCAGACGGTGGATAAATAGATTGACTCTGTTCATTAAAAGCTGGCCTGTAGAGGCAGAAACTGTCTTACTTTGGTATTATGACAGTTAGTGACTAGTAAAACAGAGATCCATAATCACTGTGGATGTATTATTGGATTCAGACTTTAACTATGTAATTTTTCAACAGCTGTAACCGAAAGACAGAATCCTGGCTTGCCTATTTTGGGCACCAGTATTAATAATGTTTTGCCATGGCCTTTACTTGACCTTCCTATCTCTGCCATGTAATTCCCTGCTGATAGTGTTCCCTTTTCTATCCGATTAGTTGGTTCTCTGGTCCTCTGTAGTTATTAGCATGTACTGGAAGCAAACTCGTATCAGATAATTGGTGACATTTTGGAAAGCCAGTTTTGAGAGGTAGACTTTAGACTGATATCCGAGTGGCAACTTTATCGACTGTGCTACTGCTTAGAAGTGTTGTTTAGATAAATTTAGAACAGCAGATCCAGGCCATTTTGTAGAAAAAAATCTTTTTGGATCTTTCATTCTATGGAACAGCTCTGTTAGTCCTCGGAATTTGCTTTCTTCTTGAGGTAATTCAAAATGAATCACCAGGTTGTACCAAAGCACACCTACTTTTTTTTTTGGAGAGAGAGAAGCAAAGTCATCATTTTGACAGATCATTCAATGAGAAGTTATCTTTTGTAAAAACTGGAGCTTGGTGTGAATTAAATACTCAAGACATTATGGTGACTCATAAGTGCTAGCTGTTTAGGTTGATCATCTGAGCAGTAGATTAAGTATAATATAAAATATAGTCTCGGTCATTACATTAAGCTCCAGTAAATGTGCTCTTTGGTACTTGACAGAGGTTGATTCATTTTTTCAATCAAAAAATCTTCTATAGTTTACACCACTACTGTAAAAAGTACATGCTAATGAGTTCAACCTCAAACTTTCATGGAAATTTCAACTCATTTGCTCTTCTGTGAGGGAAAAAGACCTCATTCTTTAGATGGAGTTAGAAGATGGACTGTCCAGTAACACCAATCATTGTCTCTTCATAATCATGACCAACATACATTAGTCTTCGCATTCTCAACAAGCCACACACTCAAGCCAGTCATCCATAGGCGTAGACCCGGGACTGTCATTGCCACAATGTAAGCACATTTGTCATCATTGAAACATTTCTGCACACGCATTTCCTTGTTTTCCTAGATATCCTTTTTGTCATCAGCCACCAATTTTTGAGCCTTTTTAAAGAATCGCTATGATGAGCCAACTATAGGGTAACTGTCTGAAAGTTTTAGAGTTGTATTCTGCATTCCAGATGTGGTGCTAGATCAAGTTTGCCATTTAGATAAACAATTGCTACATTACATAAGCTACAACAGAACATCTTTGGTATATACTTGTAAAAACCAAAAATGTTAGCCTGATTAACTTATGTGAACTTATTTCTTCGCTTTAACTCCAATTGTCATGACAAGTCTTGGATACTGAACTCTAGTTTAACTTTAAATTTAAAGTAATCCATTGTCTTTACAATAAACTATTGATTATTGTATGTTCATTTGACTCTTGTATGTCAATTATAAGTTGAAGTTCAAGTTGGGTTTACTCACATTCATCTTTCAACTTTTTTTTTTACACTGAAACTATCAAAACCATTTGCTCAAAATGACAAAGTCTACCAAGGTGGCTACCTAAGTAAGTAACATTTCATGTGCTCCAAAGCATGCAGTAACTCCTAGATAGCTAATTGCTAGTTTTACATTATTTTAGCCTACAATTGTCATCCTTACTTATTTAATTGTTTGATGATCTCTAACCCTTGAAGAAGCCACAGTTTTGCTTCATTTTTTTTCCTCTTCTTCTTGTTTTCTCTGTTTTTTGTTTTTATTGGGGTTTTTTTTTTTGTCTTCCAGACAAGAAAGTTTTCTTCATAACGAAAAGCAAGGAAGCAGGATGGGGCCCCCTTTTGGCAGCTTTCTGTATAGCAGGGGTGTCAAACCTTATCCATGAAGAGCCGCTGTGGGTGCAGGTTTTCATTCCAACCAAGCAGAAGTAACCTTAGCAACCTAAGTACCTGAAAACCAAGATCAAATTTTTTATTGACTTAGTTTCATGGTCCCATTAAAGCTTTTCCTGTCCCAATAAAAGTCCCAATATTTCCAAATCAATAACAAGACTGCCGATGGGAATTTACGAACAGCACAGATTAGAGATGACCCGCTACACGTGATTGATATCTGATCTCTGTGACCCTCTCTTTTCTTTTACTCAATCACAAACCAGTGGATAGCTTCCTGTTACACTACTCAATGTTGTACTTCTCTTAAACATATGTACAAAATGAATATATTTCAATCCCTTTATTCATATTAGGATAATTCCCTGTAATTAAATGTTTCTAAAACTTTATTCATTCATTGAGAAACTCCAAAAGGATACTCATAGGAAGGCATGCTTGTGAGTGCCGAAAGTAAATACAACTTCTTCTAATCAAATATATGAAATCAAATAGCACAGAATGAAACTCTACAGTACATTATTGCGACACTCCAATATTCATTTCAGTTTTCATGAGGTTCTTAAAATGCAGAAGATTATTTTGGTCTGCTGTTGCAGATTCTTTTTTTTCCAGCTAACCGAAATGTAAATGGTGTTCAATGACTAATAATGAGTAATAGTGTTGTGCAAATTTCATCACCTAAAAAAAGCTTTATGATGAAAGATGAACAATTGAGATTTTATACAGTAAACTGAATATACTAAGCAGTCTATACTAATAATAAGTTGACAGAAATATAACACAAATATGTTAAGAGATTAAACAGATGATTTATTGCAGATGATGCATGGGGATGAGGGTGGGTATCAACTCCCCTCAAACTGCTAAAAACAAACATGGCAACCTCTTTTGTACATCATTCTTCACCTTCGAGGAACACTGGTTTTATGTATAACCTTATGTTCTCTTATACTCAATCTACTCAATACAAGACAAAAGGGAACTCTTTTTCTTTTCATTGATTCAGAACAATCTATAAGATTAGGTTCTTTCAACTCCCAAATGCATCCTTGATTTTATTTTTTCCCCAAACCACCCGAAGTTGTTGCTCTTGGCCTATTTATCATTTAAACAGTTCAAGAAAATCTTACTAGGCCTTCTGATTAATAAAATATGTTGATTGTGTCCTATCTATTAAATTATTCTGTATGTAAAGGCAGCAAAGCGCCACATAATTGTTGTAGCTAATACAGTAAGTATTCCTACAATAATATTGTTGTACCGCTGTGTCCTCACTAAACTTTCATTAGAGTACAATTTATTCACCTCATCAGTGCAGCGCTTTCGTGCCCTTGTGCTGCTTCAATCATACACACAGAGTCAAAAACATCTTTAAAATTGTTGTGCTTTCACGTGTCTAGCAACTCAGATATTGATATGTTCCTTGATGGATTTTGGTCATGCTTCCTCTGCGTGTGATTAACAGCATTAGAGAACCATAAATACTGATGAGTAAAAAAAAAGTCATTCAACATCTTCTGGAAAGCAAGGATGCATCAATGACTGAAGATAGATTAGGCGTCAGCCTAGTGTTATAGTACTAGGGATCTGTCTTGGTATCGAGACCACTTTTTGAAGGTCTCGTCATGGAATCGATCGTATTTGTACTCAATCTTGTCTCAGTCTCAGACATAAAGAACTCGGGACCTTTTATTTTAAGACTGGTCAAGACCGCAATTGCAGGGATATCACTAAATTACCTGCGCACTGTCTGATTTATTTGTTAACATCATTATTGTGACTGGATGTAAAGCTTTCTGCTTCAAATGCAACCAGTAAGGAGTGTTGAATAAAGATGGTTAAGTTGATTTCAGCTCACGTTTTTTATGGGAATGTGGATCTTTCAGATTAATTTGAGTAGTGCCTGTGATCCACATTTTATCAAGAGTGTGTCATGCAGTGGGGTTCACACTGGTCTGGTCTTGGTCTTGACTTGGTCTTGCCCTGCCTTGGTTTTGGTCTTGTTTTGATCTCGATATATTCAGGTCTTGGTCTTGGTTTAGGTGGTTTTGACTACAGCATTGCATCAGCCATCCTCTCAGTCATACAGCCAATTGCCATGAGTGTGTTGAGAATAAGATACATATAGTGGACATAAAATGTCTACACATGCCTGTTAAATTTCAGGATTTTGTGATGTAAAAAAAAAATTAAACTAATGAAACCAAATTGTGTCACCTCTTTTTGTGATCTAGCAACCAACAAAAGGTGAAAAACAACCAGAAATATATTAGAAAAGAAAAGGAAAAAAACACACATCCTTTTTATAATGGGCTGTGTCACTGTGCTCAGAATTAACCCATCAAATTCAGTCGCATTTTTAAAAGTATTTATCATAAACCTGTCATCAGTGACGATCATCTGCTTCTGTAGGATTTTCTTGACATCACTTTCATTTCATCCAAATTCTGAAACCATGCACGGGATCTCATCGTTGAAAGAGATCGACCAGGAGAGGGGTGCAAAAGAATTGCCCAAAACATAAAGAGAACTGTGGAAGCCAGCATCAACAAGTGACATCACAGTGTCATTACCAAGGACAGGTCATTTATACAAAATTGACAAGAAGAAAACTGATCAGGGAGGCTTCTAAGAGACCTATGGCAACATTAAATGGGCTGCATGCCTGGTCTGTGAGGTAGGATGACTAGATATAAGACCTTTCTAACAACAACAAAAAAGATACAAGTCAGCTTATTGGCCATAGAACACCATAGTCATGATAAAGCATGGTGGTGGTAGCATCGTGCTATGGGCTGCTTCCCTTCACTTGGGACTGGAGCTCCAGTCAAGATGGAGGGAATCATGGATAGCTCCAATTTATTTTGGCACAAAACTTGCAGGTTTCTGCATCTGAGAATGAAGAAAACTTTCCAAGTCAATGGAATGGCGCCGGGATCAATGTTTTGGAATGGCTCAGACGGAGCCCAAAACCGAAAACCTGTGGAATGACTTGAAGAGGACTGTGCACAGGCGATCCACTTGCAATTTGAAAAACTTTGGCAGAAAATAAAGATGTGCTAAGCTGGTAGAATCTTACCTACAAACTGTACTGTATTATAAGCAACATGTGCTTAACAAAGAATTAGTAAAACATTTAGGTTTGTTTTTCAGAGTAATGGTTTATTTCAATTTTTTTTCTTACATCACAAAAATGTATTTTAACAGGGGTGTGTAGACTTTTTAGATCCACTGTACCATAATAGGAATTATTTCTTCTTATTTAAATAACATATTCCCATATAAAATGGCCACATGAAATTGAGATAAATTTGCTTCTTCAAACACTGGAGAGAAATTACACAAGCGAAAACAAGTTTCTCTATCTGTTCCATCTGTATTATCCATGTTTTGGTATTTATTTAGAATACTGTTTTTAATTTTAGAACATGTATCAGATTTAGCATGTGTCTCTTGCTTCAGATATTGTTTGCTTGAAGTCTGATTGCAGTCATTACAGACTAAATTAGCTATGTTTGCTAACTGCTCAAGGTCATGCTCATATGCAACATCTCTTATATACAAAATTCCAGCTCAGCTAACCTCACAGGTTTTTGGCTTTGGCCAGTTACAGTGCTGCATACCTTAGCTCACATTTTGGCTGACTTCAGCAATACTGTTTATAAGATAACAAGCTGACTGTGTGGAGGAAAAAATCAGCAAATACCATCCAGGATCAGACCTCCAGCAACACGACAACATTTTATCACATTTTTAAAATTAATATTCCACTATGATGACAAATCTGTGTATTAAAAACAATGCCATTAAAAATCTCTGCACATGGATCTTTACAACTCTTGCAAAAACATACATAATAAAGCATTTTAAAACATTTAAATATTATACAAATTTTACAAAGTCAGTTAGAATTACTGAACAACATTGATTGGCTTGAACAAATCAGCTTTGACTGACTTATTTTATTCATGTAACGTTTATAACTTACTACCAGTTAATTATAGCCTACATAGCAAATGATTGCACAACTAATCATCTAACTTTATGTCATTTATTTTTTGCAATGAACTGAATATTACATACAATACAAGGTGGCATTATTAAGTGAGCCATGAAAAAAAGATTTATCCGACAAAAAACTTTATCCTCCAGCTATGTATTTAGGTGTGTATATGGATTAAGATCAACATAGGCGAAGGCTTTTCTATAAATCAAATGAATGACAGCTGTTACGTATAAATGTTTCATATACACGATAATGAAAGAACAGCTACTACAAATGCCATCCCTGCTCATAACATCCTAACATCCCTAGCTTCTCATACAAGTTCAAAATTCGAATTGTTGATTGCAGTCAGATACTAAATAAGCCATGGTTCCTTACCGCTCAAGGTCATGCTCATATGCAATGTCTTACAGATTTTTGGCAGCAGCTATCTATGGCACTGCTTACCTTGCTGACTTCAGCAACACTGCTTATAAGATAACAAGCTGACTCTGGGGAGGAAAAAGCCAGGAAATGACAGACACTACCCCAATTCAGACAATTCTACACGTATCAACATTCTACTGAACATGGTTCATTTCCACTATAATAACAGAACTGTGTAATATAAAATCATCCCATAATTATTAGAGGAGTTTATATAGGACATTAAAGCTGTAGTAAGTCTACGGGCTGAAGCATACAAAGAACTGCTTGTCACTTAGCTCTAAGAATAGAAAAAAAAAAACAGCATTGTAAAGTTAAGTTACTGTCTGTAATCCAGCTCAGGTCAAAACTTTGTTAGCATTTCTGAATCCTTCAGGGACTGTAATATTTTCCACTATACATTCCACTGAACAAGGTGAAATTAACGTTATGTGAAATGAATCACGCATACCTTCACAATCTCATCTATTTTTATTCACGGCTGCCATAAAGGTGAACATCCAAATGGTGTAGACAGATCAGTGAGCAGAAGACATTCATTTGAGGTTCAATTATAAAAGCTTTGGTATGGGAATTATGGTACTTAATGACCTGTCTAACTTTTCTGTGTCCTAATGAACCCTGAGTCCTCACAGCTATTCACCTCATTGTATGATATTGTCTGTTCGAGTTTTCTGGTTTCAAAAGTATCTTCTTGTATTAGGAAGTGTAAAAAGGAATCTTGGAAAATCACCCTAAAGTTCTGCACAACAGAAAACATACAATGTTTTACTACGCTTTCAATTTATCTTCATCATGCATGAACAGTTCCTATCTATCTATCTATCTATCTATCTATCTATCTATCTATCTATCTATCTATCTATCTATCTATCTATCTATCTATC
>JAQQZX010000013.1:5524385-5542300 GCA_030068355.1 Notoglanidium maculatum
AAAGTTATTTCTGTGACCATTGTGAGTTTTTCTTTCATTGCCTGAAGGGTACCAACAATTTTGTCCACGTGTGTATGCCATAAGTATATAACCAATGCAATGTGGAAATGTTTTTATTTACTTTTTTCACATTTTGCTTATAAGTATAGCTACGTATAGCTACGAAGATCATTTGGGTAGCCAATTGTACAAAACAGGCAAATTATTATTATTATTATTATTATTGTTGTTGTTGCTGTTGTTGGTTTAAAAATTTTATATTTCAGTATATAGTATATAGCACACAAAATTAATATTTTTATATTTTCTTTACATTCCAGACTACCAGAATGGTTTCCTGTGCAACTAATGGAATCTTTCCATGCGCTTATTGTTTTGCCAAGTACAAATAACATGCTAAATGCTGTATACACTAAAGTGAAAAGTTTTCCTCTTGGAAATGTTAGTGTTTTTGCAGAGTCAGCAAGAAGCTTCTATTTTCGGATCTAACCAAAAAATGTACTTGGCAGTTTTGTCTGTACACTGGGAGCTGGCTGATGGTTTGCCTCAGGGGATGCATAGTCAAATGGTATTGCAGTACGATCTGGACTTGCTGGTGAGAGGTTTTGAAACCACCAGAAGAAGCAGATATAATGTAGCTTGCACTAAAGACAGCTTTTTTGCTCACAATCACCTAGGCAGATACACAAGTACATTTTTGTATTATTTTGTTATGTCTTCCAGATTTGCTAGGATTAATAACAACTGCCATTGGCAAAAACGTCTACCTTCTCTTTGCCAAACTTTTCCCAGGTCTGGAAAACCAATTCTGTGTACAGATACCACTTTTCCATGCTGTCCACTGCACCACTGTATTGGCTATGGACAATACAATACAGTACTTCTAGCCTTATGCAGAAGCTCCTCAAGTGGGCCTACTTGAGGAGCTTCTGCACAAGGCTAGAAGTACTGTCCAAGCTTGGGTTGCCTTGATGATTGGTGAATCTGGTTGTCACAACGTTGCCCAAGAAGACTACCGTCTCTGAATCAACATAAAGATTTTTAGGGCTACCCTCAATTCTATTCCAACTGGTTGATTTGTTCTGATCTCATGCTTGGAGGCCAAATATCCAATGTGCCCATATGGCACCACGTTGCCCCTCCCAGCCAGTGAAGGGGGCATCCGCAGTGACTGTCACTTATAGTGAGGCTCTGCTACCAAGCAGACCCCTTTCATTAGTAAGGTCTTGCATCACCAGCAAGCTACTGCATGTGCTTCTCTCTCTGAGATGAGAGATCACTGTCTATGATATTTCTGAAAGTCTCTTGGTTCCAGCAACCCCTGTGGAACTACTGCCGTGGCTTCAGTTAGCAGTACTATTATACTCAGCAGGAGTTGTTACTGCACACAGTGGCTTGGCTTAATCTACATGGAGAATACAGTAATGTCCACCACATGTTGAGGTAATAGGGTAGAACTCATTCTTACTGAATCTTACTTAATGGATACATCGTGCATCCCAAAAACACTTGTAGCACTAGAGACAAGGTGAAGGGTAGAACTTTGAATTGGAATGGTAATCCTTGGGAGGCAAATTTAAAAAAAACCTCTCTGTTCTTAAACAATGGGAACATCAAAATAGGTACTGCACAGATCCACCGACTTGAACCAGCTACAATTAGCACCCATCCTACAGGAAAATGGGAGGTGGTCAGGCAGTGGCCACAAAGGGCAGATCTTGTACGGTTAATTTACACATATTCAGCAAGGCAGACACTGTGCATAAACTAGGTAGGTGGAGAGACACCATGCTCTCACCTCGCTGTCCCACTGCCATTATTGATCAACTCCTTTGCAAAGCAATCAGTGTCTGTAGATTGAGGTCTTTGTTTCAGTGCTTGCTAATGTATTGGTGTTGCATGTCATATGTGATATAATATCAAAAGCTATCACTAGCAGGGCATCCGTAACCACCAGTGAGGAGACGCAGATGTATCCTTAGATGCTCATTCATTCATTCATTCAAGCCTTGTTTGGCTATGTGTATTTATAATACCTTGAAATAATGCTGTGGAACCATGTAGTCTTCCTGAATAGCATTTTTATGGACACTTATCTTTTATCATCATCAATATGTACTTGACTTTTTTTTTAAAAAACCATCACGATGAAATCATTCTACATAGACAAAATAATACTTTAATATTGCTGTCTTTGGTTACTACGGATACTGTCTATAAGGAGTTTTGCATGTTTTCCCTGGTTTTGTATGAGTTCATCTGGGTTCTCTGGTTTCCTTCAATCTCGCTAAACATGTCAGTTTGGATTGGGCACTCTTAATTGTTTCAGTGTGTGTGTTTGTATTTGTGTGTGCACGGTTCTCTGTATGTCTCATCTAGGTATACTATGTATGTCTCATCTAAGCATACGTTCAGGGTTTCTGAGATTCACCTTGATGAAATAGTACCTGAAGATAAATGAATGTTGATATATATGAATTTTCCTTTTTCTTCTTGATCCATTTTTAACATAATATGACCATCCTGGAGCTAACTAATAAGAAAAGTGTAGAAATGACTACTTTTACCTGAATAGAAAATGACTCAGCTAATATACGTGTACTGTAAAAGGCAGCTTTTTATTTTTTCAAACCACATAAAATGCAAGGACACACATACATGCAAATAAAGATTTTTTTTTTTTACACCGAGTAGTTTGTCTTTTATTATACCCATACAATCTGATATAAATTTACATTACAAAGATTTCACAACTGTTGCTTGAAAGATATGCATGTGGGTCTGTATGGCTTAATAAACACAACCCGCGCGTGTGTTCTTTTTGACTATAGGCATTCGTTTTCACGCGCGCGAGCCACCTGCCGAGCACAAGCAGCGCGCGCAGCTCACAAACCTCTGCTCGCGGTGCTTAGCGCCGGAGACGAGGCACGAGCTGATTTTCTAACAGGCGTTTCTGTTCAGTTTGATACCTTGGCGCGATATATACGTCCTATCTGTAACCACTGAGTGTACTAAAGGAATATATTCAACGGTTCAACTAGGTTTCGTGCTGAGAGAGAGAGTGAGTGAGAGAGAGGTGGAGAGCTCGCGGCTGTACTCTGCCTCACGCACACACACAATCAAGTCGCGAGACCAACCTGGTGAGCGCGCGAGAGATATTACCCCACGCTTCGTTTTTTTCTTTTGTTTTGAGAAACCTGTAAAGTTTGCAACGCATTTGACATTTCGTAGAAGTTAGAATGAAGACAAAAAATAGGGACCAAAGCTTGTCCGACTCCAGAGAACTCGATGGATCCTACGACCAGCTCACTGGTAAGTTTGGAACTTTGTTTTGCAAAACAATAAAACATGCAGTTTGCACAAAAAAAAGAAAGAAAAAAAAAGCGCACAGATATTTTGTCGATATATGGTCAAGAATGTTTTGCAAAACATTTTGCACAGTGAACTGCATATTTTGTTGTTAGTGCGCATTTGGCACGCCAGCATGCTCAGTCCTATGTGGATGGATGTGTTTTATTTAATAGCTTTCCTCTTTGCTGACCTGGCTTCACATCACAGTTTGATGGTTCTTACACCTGTTAACATGGTTGTCGCGTAGGAACCTTCATCATAAGCTATGAGAGATGGCTGTTCTGCATGGATCATTTAAGCATTAAGGGAGGTAGATCATTCCACATCAGCCACATATTCAACATATGTGGGCAGCCTTCCTGAGGATGGAGTGAATGGAGGGATTTTTAAGATATCTAGTCTGGGAAGAACGAATGCAAGAACAGCACACCCTTGATACTTCAAAAATGTGTGGGAACAATGTAGTCCAGAGGTCACAGGGTGAGTAAAGTCAAGTGCAAAACGTTGTAGCCCAGGGCAATTTACTAGTTCAAAACATGAACAAATTGTAACCTTGCAGTTTACAAATTTGCAAAGCATTATTGGTTGTGTCTAATGTAGATTTAAGACATTAGGAAATGTCCCCTTCTAACAAGAGATCTGAGTTAGGGTCTCTGGATAATGTTCCATGTAAATGTATGAATGTTACAGACAAGCTTTATATGTTTTGAAATGGTGTTGCAGTTCTGACTTTGAGATGATGTGCAACAATGTACACATTTGGTCTTGTTTGTTTTACGTAGACAGCAGGAATGTGTTCTTGAAATGTTCTACAGATGAGGATATTCAGAAGACGGCTTGATGATGTAATCATGACACGGCTCCCACTAAACGAAAGAAAATTGTCCGAGAGATTGCTGACACATCGGGATTATTAAGGACGTACTGTAACTATCTACCAATCTGTAACTATATCTACCTTAAGATGTTCCTCACAGCTTGATTTAAGTTTGCCAGATCTATAATTTTCAGCAGATCAATTCATTGTGTTCTGCGTTTGTTCTACTTTATTATATCATATTCATGTTGCCAGTGTGAGCAGACTGCTCACCATTTGATCTACTATTTATTTACCTATCAAGAACCTAACTGTTGACCCCATCACAGGTCCATGGTAAAGAAAGTGTTCATGGCAGGGGATTGTCAGCCTACAGCATGGTACACATGTCCTTATCTTCTTTATTTGCCTGAAGCAAACCACCATTCTGCCACGTTGTACTTGAGAATGGGTGTTTGTTTGACTGCATCAGATTTACTGTCTATAATTAGATTGGGCACCTAGCTGTTTATTGGTTCTTTAGACAGTTTCTCTTGTCATCACATTCACATTGGTTTCCCTGATATTATTCCATTAGACTCTTGTATTTCGCCTTTTTTTTATTCCGTTTTATTAGCATAGAAGTGGTATCAGGACATTATTATGATTTTATTCATTTTTATAAATAGAAAAATTAAATAACTTCAACCATAGATACTGAAAAGCATTGTCGGTGCTCTCTGTTGTAGGAAATGAAAACTCTTCCTTCCAAAAGGAGTACAGTACCTTCAGAGCGTGCCGTTGTTTCTGGATAAATGTGCATACATTCAGTATAGACAGTTACAGTGCATGTTCAGAGCAGGTTAGTGGTCAGAGTAAATGGAACCACATTAGCAGGGACAGTAAATTTTCTGAAAGGGATGTTACGTATCATGATGTAGCACTATAAAAGCTAGGGTTTTGGGAGAATTGTGTGGGATCATTTGCTGTTTATTTCAGGTAATGCTACAATACAGAGAACAGAACGGACAACAGAATCAAGGGACTAGGTAAGGACTACCAAGAAAAAAGGCTGAGAACCACATTAACACACACAAGACCTTGCGAAGAGAGTAGGGACGCAAAGGAGTATATCACTTGCTTGGATTACATGCCAGGACACAGGTGAAATTCATGAACCATAGCAACAGATTCCTAGGAGACAAGAACCGCTGGTGATGAGTGGATGGCTATAAGGGTCAAAATGCTAGCATCAGAATTATCCTACCCTTACTAGAGGTGTCAGATGTACACAATCAAACAACAAATTTTGAAGGTAACCAGGCTGACTTTGTGTTGCATAAAGTCAGCAGATCAGGACCATCTGCAACACAGGCTGAGGCAGCAGGGTCATAAGACCCCACCTAGCAAGGTGAACAATGAGCCAGGAATATCTTACTGGCCTTTAAGACAAGGCTGTGAAGGTCCACAATGCATTCCTTAGCCTGATCAGGTTCATTGACTGAAATGGTAATGTGCATCCCAGCAAGTGGAAAGGATCATTGAAGGACAGAGCAGCGTTACCCGGGTTAATGATAAAGGGTGTCATGGAGAATAGTGATTAACAAACTGTTGTGAGGGACTCGGGTTCATTGGTAGGCAGTGCCAGAGCAAAGTGGCCAGGACCACAGACCAAGGCACCAGAAAGGCTAGGGCAGTTTGAGGGACCTTTCACTAACTTGGTCTTTAGTATGGGGGTCAGGACAAACTACAGAAGATAAGTAAAAAAAAACCAAAAAACAATCCAAAGTAATTTTATGGCTTGAAGGCTACAAGGTAAACCCTCCTTATTGGTGGTGGGCCAGACTGTCCATGCCAAAGGGGCACATCCTCTTCCACAATGTGGGAATTGTTCTCTTATTTCATATATATGTATAAAATGATGTTCTCTTTTGGAGGGAAGATAACAAAGCAGACAAGACATACAAGATAAAAGAGAGAGAACAAGGAAAGGATGGCAAGTTCATATATCTGACCTGAGTTGAAGGCTGAAACTCTGCAAAAAATGTTGACCTTCCTTTGGAGATCGTTGCTGGAATGGTAGGTTGTAGAACAGGGTTATCTGGGGTTAATGACAAAGCAGGTATCATGGAGAATGGTGATTGATAACCTGTTGAGGAGAATGCTGGTACTGTGGTAGACCGTGCCAGAACAGAGTGGCGAGGGCCACAGGCTGAGGCACCCAAGAGCCTGGGACAATAGCTTGAGGCACCAGGTACTAACATGCTCTTGAATCTGGGCAAACCGAGCATATAGAAGAGCTGTCTCCCCCTCCACTGTCTGACACTTGGGTTTTTGCTCCATAGTTCGAGTCCTTACCTACGTGTCCAAGTGGCACTATGAAAAAGTGATAACCCTGTTGTTACACAATTGTCCCTGCACTCTGGGTGTCAAGGATGGCCTTTCATTTCCGTCTGTCAGAATGATACTAGCCAATTTTGGGTCTCTCTCAGGTCATGCATCCAGCAGAAGGTAGTTCTCCCTTTCGAGCTTGTTCAACTGTCCAGTGATGTTGGATGTTTGCACATGTTTGCACACATACACTTTGTTGTCTTATGTTGCACATGTGCACTTTTGTAATTCTGTGTTGTCGTATATGTAGCACCTTGGTCCTGGAGGAACATTCTCATTTCACTGTGTACTGTATCTTCTGTATGCTTGAAATGACAATAAAAGCCTCTTGACTTGACTTGGTGTTACATGAGCAGCAGTTCACAAAGATGTGGCGGCTGGCTTGACATGGCTCACAGTGCAGGTTTCATCCTTTGCCTTCCCAGAATCCTAGTTGTCTTGTGAAAGGAGAAAACTAGCAGTATCTAAATTGGGAGAAAACTGGGGTCCTTGACACTTCACTTGCTCTCTTGGTTAGCCCTCAGAGCGTAATCAAGACATTAGCCTTTCATGGAAGGGTTCGTCTTGTAATGTCATATGCTGAATGCACTGAGCATCCCTTGTTGGTGATTTCGCTTTCTATCCTCATTAATATTAGATCCATTGTGTTTAACAAAGTTCTTGTTTACGACTAGGACTGACTTTGCAGTAAAACTCTACAATATTTAAAAAAAACTCTTCGAACTGCTTATTTAAATAAGAGAACTCTGCATATAAGGGGGCATTCCAGTTTTATTTGCTGTCATTAAAAGAATGCTCTCGGTTATTTAGCATTCAGAGTTGTGTTTGTGTGTGTGTATATATATAATTTTTTTCATGTTTGGTTTTATAAATGGCATAAAACCAATCACAGACTTCCACTGGGCATAATTACCAAATTTTGAAATGTTTTTTTTAAATTTGGCTGTATCATTATTATGTTATGCAGAAGCATGGTACTTACCAACAACAGGGTTAATAATTCCATGTTATACTGCAAACTGAAAAACATAAAGCACTCCAGAATCCTATAACTTTCGAAGGGTTATTTTACAGCATTGCACTTGATTAATTATTTTGTGCTTTAGGGATTTTAGGGATTTTGGACCTGGCGTTATTTACAGATTTTTTTTTTCCCGTAGCTGTTTATATGTCAAGTTATACTATATAAAAGTCTGTGGAAACCTGACCAGTCACACCCATATGTACTTCTCAAACATCCCATTATACTGCAGATTTACACCCCCCTTTTGCTGTTATAATAACTTCCACTCTTTTGGGAAGGCTTTCCACTAGTTTTTGGAGCATGGCTGTGGGAATACGCTGACAACGTTTCAGTTCATCCTAAAATTGTTCAGTGGGGTTGAGGTCAGAGCTCTGTGCATGCCATTTACAAACCACCCTGGGAAAACCATGTCTTTATGGACCATGATTTGTGCACACGGGTATTGTCATACTGGAACAGGTTTGGGCTAGGCCCCTTAGCACCATTCTTAATGCTACAGCCTACGCAGACAGTTGTGTGCTTCATACTTTGTGGCAACCAGTAGGGAGAAAGCCCACATATGGGTGTGTTGCCAGGTGACCACATACCTTTGACCATATAGTGTATGTGATGTAAAAAAAATATTCACACGTGCAATTTTTTTCTGGACACAGGCTACTTGCCCCAAGAGTTCTGTACATTTGTCAAAGTGTGAAAGCTGATTTCGAGCTTGGGAGCAGTCCCGACAACCAATCCTTTTCCTTAAATGGCGGACTGCGGCTTGCCGCAACTCTGTTGCAGCTCTGTCTACATTGTGTGTGAAATCTATTCGCTCTCAGCGCTGCAGGCCGAGCAGTGTGATTGGATCGACTTGTCGCTTCCTGTTTCAGATTTCATGATGGTGGGGAACGGGGTATTATGGTCAGCAGAGGAGACGGAATGCCTTAAACTGACAACTGTAATTTTCTTCACTTCATCAGGGTTTGTAACAAACAGAGAACAGATTTTCTGCCATTTGCAAACCTGCCATATGGAATTGCGCAATCAATCCGTGGTTTGGAACCTGCGATTATGAGTCCGTCCCACAAAGAAGCCCAGAATCGGTTCTGGTGAGGACTCGAGTATCCTGGACAAATGTGAAAATGAAAGGAAGGAAAAAAAATTGTTCTGAAAGAGCTTTGTATGCCTCGTCTATATTCACCTGTCATAGTAATTTCTGTTAATCAGCCTCAGGCAACAAAGCTTCAAAGAGATGACATGTTTTCATGTGGATGTCATGATCAAGGCCTGTCTTGACAGCAACCAAAGGGAAGACATTAATGCCAAACACAAAGATACAGTGCACATGACTATGGTGTTAGATATAATGATCAGGTGGGGTGATCAGCGATGTCTCTGGTCATATTCATATATAATACGCAGGTCTCTTTTGGAGGAAGACGCAACAGAAGGACATGGAGGGGGTGGCAGGTTCATGTGTAGTACGCTAAGGAACAACAGGGTGAGACTCTGCAGAATTGTTGACATTCCTCTGGAGGATAGTGAGGGGAAAGAGCGTGCAAATAGACATCTGACAAGATTTGGATCAGTATTATGTCATATTGTTATTTTTTGCTTTTTTTCCCCATTCATTTTACTCTTTCTTTGTCATTTTTTCTTCAGTAAGAATCTATGCATGTTTATTTTGGCCTGATTGTACTGGGTTATTTTTAGGAGCACTCACGAATTCTTACAGGTAGTAATCACTGCTTGAGTTTTCGTTATGCCTAGCATCCACACTGACAGTGGAAAAAAAACATGGAAAAGAAAAGCAATGCCTTGCAGTGTTCTGATGCAGAGAGCAACATTGTTAGGGTGTGCATGTTACAGTACCTCAGATTTGCAGATTAAGCCTATTTTCCGCCAGAAGCGAACCCGTACCTTTGCTCTTTACCTTTTTCTCTGCTCTTGTGCATAAAAGGCATCATTGACCGGTTTGCTAAATATAACCTGCAAATATCTGAACTGACGGCTTTTTCACTGCGATGACATATAGTTCATTAATCCAATGAGATCCCTACTCCCACGCTGTCTGGAAGTTAGAACGTTCATGAAGTTCGACTTTGAGCAGACGTCAGAGCGCGTGCAGGATTACAGACTGAAATATTGAGCTGACATTCAGTAAAGCTGTCATTCTTACTGAATATGTAAAGGACGCATAAATAATGATTGACAGTTAAATATTTACACGAGTATATTGAAGTCAGTTGCAGATTAACCTTGTGATGTGATATGATATATGATGTGATATTACTAATGGTTTTTATGCTTGCACCTGAGGTCTTCATTTCACATTTCTTCGACAGGTTAGTCAAGACTGGCTTCTAGCAGATGCTCCAATGATGAATGATGCAGTGAAATGGAGTTGAAGATGAAGTCAGTCATCTTCTAATGAGCCATTAGAAATGCATGCATGCTCCTCAGAGCTCGAATCAGCCGAGTAACTTCATATTCCTTTCAACAAGTTCTGAAAATAGCAGCGATTAGATAAGTAACATTTTATGCACTGAAGGTGCTTGTGAAACCCACTCATGATGATATGGGCTCATTTGGAGTTCTGGCATAGAAACTTTTTTTTTTCAGATCAGATTTGAGTTTCTCATTCTCTGCTCACTACAGTATCTCAGCGATGTGGGCTGGCAGTGTGAAAGTAAGTGTGTGTGTGTGTATGTGTGTGGGAGAGGCTAGCATGACTCAGATCTACCTCTTCAGAGACTTCGGGTGCAAGCTGTGCACATGTGACAAGACTGACCTGTGTTGCTTTAAGGTAGCGTGGGTGATGGCTGCGTCGAAAAAAACCCTGCTCTTTGATTCGAACAGCACTCTAGAAATAACTCCTTCACAGTCGGTTTATTGCCTGCTTGTCCTTTTGTTATGTAGAACATGGTATGCCACAAGATCAAGATTACAAAGCAATGTTAAGACCCTGGACCAGACTTGCAGCATATTATTTATATATTTTCTTCTTTTTGCACATGTTTAAGCAAAGGTTTCCCGAGCCATACCGAAAAGTTTAGGAGTTTTGTGTATCGGAAATGATTTTCTTTTTTTGTTTACGCTACCTGGGGACCCACAGAAACCCTTTTGGTGGTGTTTGTGTTTGCGCTTCCTCCCTGTTCAAGGCGAAGGGTCAATTTCATTTCATCCACATAATGAAGTCAGTGCATGATGTCACGGTGCATTCAGTCAAGAAAATGTGTGCGGGGAAAGAAAGAAGTTCCTTTGAACAAGGAAAACCGAGGAGAATTTGACTCCTTGCTCTTCCCATGCAAATTTTAGCTTTCAGCCTTTCATAATTCATGGTGTTGCTGATATTTCATTGAAGTGACAGGAGAAAAGAAATCGGGGTAGAGTGAAAGCCATCCCTCTTGCATGAAGTCTACTAGTTACTGTGAAGTACTGTGATAAACTGAAATATACTGTCTCACTGTATAGTGTGTTAATATGTATATTTTCCTAATGTATTTTAAATCTGTGTGCTGTAGTAGGAAAATTGACTTTTGACAGTTGTTTAAAGCTTTTTTGTTCTTGCCTGGGCTTTTCCTCGAAGATGATGTAAGATAAGGAGACATTTTAACAAACTCCTTGCTAACTAACAGAGCCAGCAGTAATAATAATAATAATAATAATAATAAATGTGTCAGTTACAGGAACATTCAGGCACTCTCCTGCAAGCACTACACACTAACCTCATGTCATCATTTCTTTTATGTAAACACCATGTGCCTCCTCAGAAACAGGAACCTGCCTGTATTAATTAGGGCCCGACTGATCAATCTAAAAAATAACAGCTAATTGCCAATAAATCAGTTTTGGCATTTATAACAGCAGATAAATGACAATTAAAAAAAGAAAGGGAGAAACATAACGTTTAACCATGTTATGGGTGTTGTCTTTCCACCAAGTTAGTCCACCAGAAAGCACACTACTAATCTTCTACAACAATCAGCTGACCTAAGCAGAGTCGAGCAGAGTAGTAATGCCGTGGCAAAAAAGCTAGTGTCGGTTTAACACATACATTAAATGAAGTGCCAGGGATTTTTTTGAAAAAACATTAGATTTTCACAAGATTCAAAAGGCTGCAGCTTGGACGTGATTAGAGATAAAGGGCTACTGTAAAAGAGAAAAATATTGAGCATTACCCAAAATTTTAATTTAAAAGATAGTAAATCTACTCACCTAATTTGAATATGATGACATTGATCACTGATGACATCACTGGGAAGCAAATATCTTGGATTACCAAGACTGTGTTTGATTTCATTCACTTCCGTATCAAATTACTCTAACACTTTGAATGGAAACATGCCTAAATTTGGGGCTATAGATAAAGTATGGCATGTGCAACATGTCGTGGTAGTGAATCGAAAGATTTGGTGTGCCACCTGGGACTATCATCTGCTTTATTCGGAGTGGTTGTTTGTTACAATTTTGTGACATTAGCGCTTAAATAGCTAATAGTATATATGAACAAATTGTATTTTTTAGTGTTAACTGAATGCATTTTTATGCAATTTCTATATAAATAAATGAATAAAGTATCCTAAAGTATTTCATAGTTATATTGATATTGTATATGTGCAGGTTTGGGGAGTAACCGAATACATGGAATGCATTATGTAATTAGAATACAAAAACAAAGGTAACTGTATTCTGTTATAGTTACTGAAGTAAATTCTTTCAGATTAGATTTACATACTTTTAATCCCCATGCATTTAGTAAAAATGGGGACTCAATGTAATCAATAAAAATCGATCATAAAAATAATGATCAATAATTGAATTATTAGTTATTTATGAAGCACACTGCGCACATTACTTCATGAAAACATATATGAGTGAAATGGAGGAGCAGAAACATCAGGAGGACTTTCTCAACGCTATGAAACTCTTTACAGTACACTACCCTGTCGGCCTCATACCATAATCTCGCGCACTGAAAACTAAGAGCCAAATGCAAATCTTTGGAGTCGATTCACACTGAAAATGATTCACCTGGCACGCACACACAACAAGCAAATCGGAGAGTTTCAGTGAGTGAAACAGTTGGCTAATATTTATTATAGCTTTATTTTGAATTTGTCTGTTCAAAACAAATCATGGCTTGGAATGCAGACACACACCTGCAAGAAGTGCGGTAAGTGATTAAACGATCCTGATAGGCTGTAAACGATGTAGGTTACATACCGTCACCTTGAGTTAGTCTGAGTGTTTATTCAGTTCCATTCATATATAACGCTTATACTGAACGAGTATAAACATCCATTTGCTCGACATGAGCACTTGGTAAAATTCTCATGCTGTGACAGATTGTCTGATAAATGTTGCTAATATAATTATTGAACTGCTATTTAATTAAGCCTAGTTAAGAAAAAGTTCTGTAGTAGTGCTGATTAAAATGCCGCAAATAAATATTTTAAGTAAATATCTTTTGTATATAATTAAAAAATATATAAAACCAATTGAATAATCAAGCAAAGTTTATTCCATTGACACCCTAAGAACAATCAATTAAAAAAAATCATCAAAAAATAATCAGTAGTTGCACTAGTATTTATAGTATTGTATAAACAGTAATTGTATCAGAAAACATTTTTAAAGTAACCCTCCCCAACCCTGTATATATGCTGTATTTAAGTACTATAAATAATATAAATATAAATAATAAATGTGTCTGTTCCCAGATGAATGTACTATTCACAATATTTTAATACATTTCTGTTTGATGTGCCTTTTTTTAGGGCTGGGTATCGGTTAATAATATTGGTTATCGAAATTCACAGACCTTTTTATCCTTTTCGGTATCAGTGCCAACAATCCCTTATCCTTCAGGCCCTAGTATTAATCCACTTATCTAGCTAACTGGCTCACCATTCTTTATCACATCATGTTAGCTACCATTTTTAGTGAGTTACTCCCAAATTGACTATTTGTCCACCCATGTGAATGATCTCATTCCCTAACACTGATCATGATGTTAGACACTTGTATACCAAATTGCACGATCCTATCGCCCAGTCCTACTATGTGCACCCTCATTGCCTTGTCATCCCACCACACTCATCACTTGAAATTCCCTACAGGCATGTTTAATGGTGTATTCCCACAGCAGTGCTTTGGGAAAACTAGCGAACATCGTAGCACTTTGTTTCGAGAGCCTGCTGGGAATTTCATCTTGTAACAGTTGAGAAAGCAGGTACTGCTGAGAGGCAGAAGATGCTTCAAATGAAGGCGTAAACATTCATTTCGCCAGCGTGATGGGGAAAGGATCGAACTACTGCTGATTATTGCTGACACGGGAATACGAACCACTGGCTTGGTGCATCGCTACAAGATTTTTACTTGCATTTGCATCTGTGATTATACTGTATGCATTGCATGGTTTGGTCGCTATAGTAAGCAAAACCTGTCGATTACAATTTAAGAAATTATATACTATTTACAGTGGATATACTGTATAAAGTTTACACAGGATTATTTTCCACCTAAATCAATTAGTAGAGTAATGATAGAGTATTACACCAGGTCATAATTCTGTATTGCTGTAATATATGAGAATACTGTAATATTTAAATATTTGTTTAGCTTTTAAAATAAATGGTATAAATAGATCAGATACTTTCTTCTGGAGTTCTTCTGTGCCTATGTTGAACAATTCGTCAAGTGAAATGGCTTCCTGTACCTTTTACACTCGGTGATTTTACATCTGTGACTCCACACACGGCACATGGCGGACTCAGACGTTACCTTTGACAAATTATTAAAACCAAGTAATTTCTAAGCATTGTAAATAAATAAATAAGTTACGGAAACTTGTGCTTTGAAGGTTGTGCTGAACATTTTGTATTTGAATTAATTGCAGATAATTTGTCAAAGAGTGACAATGCTAATGATGCTTTTAATGCTGCATTATTTATGTTTCCTGTGTTATGAGAAGAAGAAGAATGGATGTGAATATACCCATAAAAATAGTTTCTTACAAATTTCCTTTATCTAAATAAGGTCAAATAAGGATGTGTATTCTTGAAGTAAGTGATTATTGCCCTGTAGCACCCTACAGTTTGTGTAATTGTCTTTCAAAATTGCATCACATTCGTAACTTGTGTTTTTATATAGGCTTTTTAAAGCTTTGCGAGGTTGGTGTGATTGGTGGATCGGCCAAACTATATATCAAACACGTTCTAGGTCTCTGCCTTCCTAATACTTGCATTTTAGTAAGAGATAAACTGTACAATTTTCCGAAGTGCAAAATGAAAGGAAGTGTGTTTGTTTTTTTGGAATATGTATACACACTATTCAGGTTTGTCTGTTTTGCTACCAGTACTATTTTTCCATGAGCCAAACACGGAGAGCTTTTTGACCTTGGTAATAATACTCGCAAGTTACAAATCTTTGTGTATTTTGCATATGATGTTAATATCATAGTAGCATTCCCCTGGGAACACCTCGGTACTCCTTATTAGGAATACCTGTAAACATACCTATTCATGCAACTATCTAATCAGCCAATCTGGTTGCAGTAGTGCAGCTCAAAAACTCTTGCAGGTACAGACTAGCAGCTTCAGGTAATGTTCACATCAACCATCAGAATGGGGAAAAATGTGACCCAGTGATTTTGACTGACATGATTGTTGGTGCCTCAAGGACTGGTTTGAGTATTTCTATAACCGCTGACCTCCTGGGATTTTCACTCACAACAGTTTCTATAGTTTTTTTCCAGAACAATGCAATAAGGTTAAAACATCCAGTGAGCAGCAGCTCTGTGTATGGAAACATCTTGTTGATGGGAGGGAATGGCCAGAGAATGGTTAGACTGGTTTGAAGGCTAGAATAACTCAGATGACCACTCTGTACAAGTGTGGTGAGCAGACGATCATCTCATAAAACAATACAGACAGAAAAGAAAAAAGCCGGACAGAAAGCCGAAGCTACAGTGGGCACAGAGTCAGAAAACTGGGCAGTTAAGCTAGGAAAAAGTAGTCTGGTCTGCTGAATTATGATTTCTGCTGAGGCACCCTGATGATAGGATCAGAATTTGGCACCAACGGCATGAATCCATGGACCCAACCTGCCTTGTTTCAACAGTCCAAGCTGGTGGAGGGGGTGTAATAGTGTGGGGAATGTTTTCTTGGCACATTTTGGGCATGTTGATACCAATCACTCATCGCTTGAATGCCACAGCCTATTTGAGTATTGTTGCTATCCATGTGCATCCCTTCATCCCAACAATTTACCCATCTTCATCCAGCATGATAATGCACCATGCCACAAAGTACATTGTCTCAGACCGGATTCATGAACATGACCCTGAGCTCTGTGCTCTTCAGTGGCCATCCCATTCACCAGATCTGAATCCAGTAGAACACCTTTGGGATGTGGTAGAACGGGAGATTCACAGTGTGAAAGTACACCTAAAAAATCTGAAGGAATCGCATGATGCAGTCATGTCAACAGAGTCTCAAAGGAACATTTCCATCATCTTGTAGATGCCATGAAGTATTGAGGCTGCTTTGAGAGCAAACGGAGGCTCTACCCAGTATTAATATAGTGACGTACAGTGTAGTTGTAAATATATTGCATGGTGTCTTTCAATAAGTCATAATATATTTATGTTTCATTAGCAGGGATCTGTTTTACTCACTGTGGATAGTGTGTGTGCGAATGTGTGTGTGTGTTACTGAGTGACACCCCTTAAGGAAAACTACCACACTAGTGTAAGTTAGACATCATCTAAAGTGACTGATGGCACCAGTGGAGGTGTCGCTGCTGTACAGTTTCCTCTATTTTTGCCGATCTGAGGAATCAGACTGAACAATTTGTTCGCAAATTCTGCAAAAAATGTGGTTCAGATTTTTTGTTTATCCTTTATTCCTAGCTTGTGCTCAAATGCATTTGAATATAAATAGTCTAAAGCATGGAAGTGGAAGACTAGCCACTTACAGTATTTGTTAGTTCAATGTAAACAATAAATCCCTTTAAAACGCATGCATAGTTCATAGTCCTGTAGTCCAAGCAGGTATGGACAAATGTTAAATATATTAGCAACTCTACAAGCTCCAGTTTGTTTCCTAGTCTTGTATTGTAGCTTCCTGGAATCCTGAACTATGCAAAGAAGTGGTAGCGAGCAAAATGTAATAAGATATAGCCAGCTAGTTAGCTAGCACTAAAGGAAACGTATGAATATATCAGTTCCTGGAAGCAGGCACTGTGTAGTCATAGTCATTATCCTCTTCGTGAGCATAAATTCAACGATCACTTTAATGGGAATAGGTGAAGGGTATAAAAAACCATTACCTGGTCTTTTTTTAATCTTCAACTGTCTTCAGCTTTCTGTTCCTGGCTGACAGGAGAGAATCCCGGTGTGGTCTTCCGCTGTTATATCCATTTGCCTCAAGGATTCACATGTAGTGTATTCTGAGATGCTACTTGGGAAGCCTGGCTTCCACTAAAATTCTAAATATGGCAGTGAAATCTTTACCAAAGTGTCTATATTATTTCTCAATTTTGGTTGAATTCAATGTTTTAGCTAATCAAATGACCTAATATCTCACTGCAGTAATGAGCTGTTCAGTTTTTCACTGTTTATATGTGCATTTAAGTAAGTAAGCATGTAACGTCATTTCTGAGTACGTCCACATAGCCTGAGCTTGGTTTGAGCTTCACCGGGAATGAGAAATGAAAGGAAGAGAGAAACATATGGATGTGAAGAAATGCAGTCTTTTCACAGACTGTTTATAGCCGCTCTGGCAAACAAATCACATTTGTTGGCAGACGGTTACTCATTAGCAGAGTCAGTTTTCATTAGCGTGACAGGATTTTCTTTGACTGATCGAGTCCAAACTGGTGAACTACTAAGAAAAAGGTTGTGATGACTTTTGTTTTGGAAGGAAGGAAATTGTAGCTCTGTTACTGTATCTGCATGTTCTGAAGGAAGGAAAGCTGCTGTAATAACAGGTAAGTGCCATGTTCAGGGTGTTTCTGCAGTAGCCAGACAGCAACAGGATGTACTGTTCAAGGTGTACGTATCTGTTTTCTACGCTCCTGAATCAGTGGGCTATATGTGAGAACGGGACCCACACACAATTAAAAACCGGCATTTTGGGGACAGATGGTTGCTCAGTATTTCTGAATAACTAATTCCAAGTTTTCTTTCATCAGAAATGTGGGTTACTTTTTAAGCCCATTCTTGATATACACTACCAGTCAAAAGTTTGGACATGCCTTCTCTTTCATAGGTTTTTCTTTTTTTTTGTTTTCGACATTGTAAAACAATACTGAATACCTCAAACTATGAAGCAACACATATACTGAATTATGTAGTAAACAAAAAAAGTG